>QDEB01071120.1:0-22598 GCA_004193795.1 Asbolus verrucosus
AAAAAAAATATATTGTAAATATTATTTAGAAAGGAGTAAGCATGTTATAATGCGGGATCTGACTGGTAATAAAATTCAGTTGTCCATTAAATTCTTTATTTTAATGTACTCACTCACTCACGTTAAATACAACGTGAAAGAACCCTTACGCTGTTTCGTACTGACACCCATTCTTTCGGACCCCTAGAAGTCCACAACGCCCTCGCGAGGGGTCCGCAAATATTTTGAAATTTTCCTCAGGACAATAAATCGCCACATCGGCCGATAAATAATGATAATTAACAGTACTGAAATACTGAAATTTATAATGAAGTATAAAAGATCTTAGGGTCCGCGGTATCTAAATTGATTTAAACGGGTGGGTGAATAACAAAAGGTTAAAACCCGGGGAACTAGACGATTTAATTAATGATTTATCTACCTTGAATTAAAGCCGTGTTTTAGTTGATTTTAAAAATTTCGAAAAAAAAACAGAAAAGAAAATAACAAAATTAATTTACAAATGTTAGAACGATATTTTGCATAAAACAAAGAACCTTAAAAAGTTTTTTAATAACTTAAGCTCTACGTGCAGTCTGTCACTGAGTTGTTATTGATGGAAAATTATTGTTCATGGAGTTGTTATAATACCAACATTTAATAATTGTAATAACTATCTATATGTATATTTAACACAATCATTCTTCATAGGTACCTTTGCGACAAAAAGTAAATCCAGACAGGCGCAGTGTCCCTATATCATTTCCTAGCACAAGCAGCGCTGCTGAAAGAAAAGAACCAGAAACTCGTATCAATTTCATGGGCGTGTCACCTCCGAATCAGGCTTTCCAAGGCTCATCACCTTTGGCGTTTCTACTTCAAGGACCAAACCAACAACTTCAGCAACCAGAAGAATCTACAGATGTTATAAGGACCTCGCCTTTTGCACAGTTTCTAGATAATGCTCAAAAGCCTCAACTGATGACTCCTATGATGTTCACGACACCAACTACAGCTGAAAAGTTGGATAATACTCATAGTAAGGTCGAAAACAAATTGGATCATATCGATTTATTGACAGAAAAGCAGCTTGCACAAGCTCTTATTCACTTATTAAAGACTAATTCAAATTTTACTAGACAAATTCATGAAGCTTACGTCAACTCAATTATGGAAAGGGTTAACTGTAATAGCAATTCCCTTATTTAAATTGTGATTGAATAAAATTCATATTTTTTTAAACAATATTGAACAATGTCTTGATAGATTCAAGCTTAACCTCTATCCAATGCCTTAAATTATATTAGATTTTAAAAGCGACATTATTTTTCTTCTTGTTATTTGACTGATAAATTGTAATGTTTTCTATTACATTTTTATTCCCTTTTTAGGCATCGATTAGATATTTCTGTTGTGTGAATAAAAAGTTTTGTTTCTTACTGTGAGAAAGGAACATACTCAGTATGTAACATTTACAGTGTCAGTCTGTGACTGATGGACATATATAATGTGCAGAAAAAGGACAGAAGGATGACTATTAATTTATTTAAGGCGCTAGTATTTACATGATGTAATATAATTAATCTCAATCAAGTGATTATGTAGAAATATATTGAATTAATTAATTAGAGCGAATTACTTGTATTGATGTAACATATATTCAGTTACATAATAATTGTGATACATACCTAACTATATGTTTAGAATTTCAACAATATCTAACAAGTAATGGATTTGCTATTAATATAGTTTCAATAAATAAAACAGTGAGTGCATGCAACTTTTATATTTTTTAATGGAATACCCTATTAAGTTTTACATTTTTAACAATACAGTACTCAAAAAAGTGCAGTAGAGTTTTTTGATTTTGTTCTAGTCATTTTTTTTTTCAATATAGCATTGCCATTCTATTACTTCACTTAAAATGGATCTTTTTACTGAAAATTTGTTTTGTGTTCATGTAAAAAATAACTGTTGCTGTATGTAGATATTTTTATTGAATGACATTACTACTAATTATTATGTTTATGTAATTAGTAATACAACACACATCCTCCTTGAACTATATTTGTAGCAAAATTGATTTATGTTTGAAGCTCAGAATAACTGCAGATCTAACTTCATCAACATATTTATAATTTTCCATTGGTTATTTTTGTTAATCTGGAATTGTACTGTAAGTAAAAAAATTTTTGTAGTCACACCGTAAATTTTATTGAGTCAGTTTTTTTAGTATAATTATTGTCATCCAGAAATTTCTCATAATAAAGTATTGTTTTCACATATTTTTTTTAAAGCTCTGAACTCACTGGTTTAGAAAAATATTTACTGTTATTAATTGACATACATATTTATTTACCACTGCTATAAAATGTATGATATAAAAAGTCACAAATAATAATTCTAAGATACAATAAATAAGCAATTACTTATCTAGTATTATACAAAATATAAACGATTACAGTCTGGGTGTTAAAGTTTACATGTTATTTACAATTTTAAGTCTAATTAGTCATATTGTTAAAATTTGAGCAGTCATTATTGTCATGTTAGTAAACATCACGAGTATATTGAAAATGGATGGTCAATAAATTTATAAATAAAAAAAAATGTAATATGGGGGCTGATCAGTCACATTTTTTAGCACAGTTTAAGAGATTCCAAGATATTCACAGCCTTCAAAATGTACTTAGTCTTGTTATGTCTAAAATTAAAATATAAAGTTTCCCGTTACTTTAAAATAGCTGGATTGATGTTTACTTAAATACTTTGGTTCCGCATTAGTAAATCTTACTCATCCACTCGTAAGTTGTTTCAAAAATGTGATTAAGCTTCACTTAAGTTTGTTATAATATTCTTACTAATTAATTGCATTTATGAACATTTTATCATCGGTCATATACTTAACATCTAAGTATTTGCCATCATTATTTACATGTTTAACTAAATTAGTTTTTGAGCATTTTGGAGTCGCTTTCTCAATATCCAAAATGACAGAAGACTTATTAACTTCTTTGTAATCATTTATAACATGTTCTCCTTGCATTAAGTTTAATTTTGCATTGGTTTCATTTTTACTGCCACTATGATGAGTACCAATTTCATTTTGAATCAGTAAAGGTACTTGAATTCTTTGCAGATCATCACCCTGGTAGCCATGTGAACATTTTTGTTGATACGGTTTTCTTAAAATATTGTCGTAAGTACGTTCTAACTTGTCACAGCCATGTTTGGTTTGAGAAGGCGCATGATGTTCATACAGTGGTGCTCTGTAAAATTATAATTAATTTGAAAGATATTCACTAATGATATATGAAAATTACCCCAACTTGTGAGTCGTGGAATTCTGGTTTTCACTTCGTAGAATTTTGACAGCTAGGGCGATGAGGACAAAAAGGATAACTGCACCACAAACCGGCACAGCGATTGTTGCAGCACGAAACCAAACTTGGGAATTTGTGTAGTCAATTGGTTGCTGGAGATTTCCTATGTTGGTATGCAGTGCATCATCGTTGTTTTCTAATGATTCACCTAAAAACGTAAAGTCAAATAAAATATTGCCTTCATCGGAAATTATGTATCTTACCTAGTAATGTATTGTTGATTAAATCTTTCGTCTGAGGACTGTCTACGTGATTACACATATCGTGATGGCAGCAAAAAATTAGTGACTTTTTCTTTGGAGTTTTATCAGGGCCAGTTTCACATAGGACACTATTTTCACTGAAAAAAAAAACGATTATGTAAAACTTTACCAGTTTATTAGTTCATTAATGCTGGAAATTAAACCGGGTGAAGTTTTTCCATCCAACGTATGTTGATTAACCGTTAACTACTAAATATTCTAGCGACTCTGTTTATTTGTACGTTATATAAACACTTTCTAACATCTTCAAGGTAGCTGTCACAGCCTCTATTAAAAAAATCTCGAATATGATAATTAATGAAATAATTAGAAGCTCGTGGCTTCCACGTTTTAACAAAAAATAAATAAATGTAAATATATCTAGAATGATTTAAATCAGGAAATTTTTCAAATATAAGATAACAAAATTCAAAAGAGTCATTGACTTTTATCAATAATGTATTATTCTTAAAATTATATGGTGATCAGGGAAGGCAAGTAGTTTAATGAATTTTAATTTTACTTTATTATAAACTTATCACTTCAAATTTGCATTTTAAAAGGTTTTTTTTTGCTAATGTTGACCATAAAAATTAAACATTTACAATGAAAATATATATATATATACATACAAGTAGATATTACTTTTTTCTACAAAAAAGTGAAGTTAGCTGTCGATTTAGGTATGTAAAAGGAACATTGGAATAATACGTCATATATTATATAAGTGTTTTCGTTATCCATCTGTCACCCATTTATTTGTATTTTGTTTCGTAGTTCCTAAATTCACTGAAGAAAATGCAGAAGCAAATTGTAAATATTTCGTAAAATTAGGATGCCAAACAAGCCTATGGTATTTAACAATAAGATCTTAAAACCGTAACGTAATTTTATTATCAAAGTCAAAGTAAACTGGGAAAATTCGACCAATACAGTGACGGCCCCAGCATATTTAACTTGGGTAGGTAGAAAAATAATTAAAAACATTTTATAGATTTAAGTCTATATTTCATATCTGCATAGATATAGTTTTATTAAAATAGGATGAGAAAGTAAAATTTTATGCAAGTGACGAACACTGGCATTGTGAACATAATTAAAACAAAAAGAAATATTTTGCTGTATTTAAAACAACATAGTGCGCGAACACTGGCTTGAATCAAAACAAATTTAGTCTCAGCTTCATAAAATCGTCTAATAATGAAAAAACATTTAAAGTCAAATAAAATATTGCCTTCGTATACACTAAATATGTATATTTTTATGAAGTATGAGCAAATAGTACTTTTAATGAAAATAATGATTGTAAGGCCATATTATCGGGCGTGAAATTGTCCAGATATTCATATTGTTCATCTAGTATCAGGACCGACGTTGAGTTATTAAAACAAAATATTATTTTTCAAACGAATTAAGCTTTGATTTTTTTATTATGCTTGGTATTTATTATTTAGTTTATTTTACTTGGTAAACTAAAACTAAATAACTATACCATAAATAATTTTAACGGTAAGTAAAAGAAAAAAAAACTAAAATCCGGAAATCAAATAGTGTAATAATTTGATTTTATATAATATGACCTTGAAAACTTCACATTAACATTGAAAACTGTATAATTCGTAATATATTCGTTCTCCTCAGTCTTGAATTTTAGTTTGCTTTTCATTTGTTTATGCTTCTTGACCTGTTGGGGCGTTAATTTATTGCTTTTTTTAATATAGTTTATGTTATAGCCTAATTAACTTATTTCATTAACGATTTTTGAAGTAACAAAATTATCACGTATAAAAAAATTTTGTTTTAAGTTTGTTCTATAATTTCCATGCAGGGAAGTGATTACTTATCGCAAGCATCTGATTTATTAGATGTTTGCAAATTACCTTTATAACGAATTTATCGCTTAAGCATCTCACAAATGACAAACAACCGTTGATCATCATGCAAATTTATGCGATACTTCACCACTTTGTAGTAATTTACACAGATTATTTTATATAGAACAAAAAAATAAATATGAATTATTTTGTAAAATAAAATGACTCAGGAAGCAACATAAAACCGTTAGTTTCAAACGAGTTATTAATAAATCCCGATATTAATAACTACAACTCGTAAATTGTACATAAAAGGAATGTAACAAGCAGGGTCTTTTTACAAAACTAGGAAGTAAATGACTGTATTGAAAAAAAAAACAAAAAAAAAGAGGAATGCATTAAATTACTGTCATTTTATTGCAGGTACAGTATATTTAACACTGTTACCAGAAAATAATAATAAAAAAGGTAAAATAACAAAAACAGAGAGCCGACGGCAAGTGACTTCAGTGATTAAAATATAAATGCTGAGCGGTTTTAGAAAGCTCGAAAACTAACAAAAAATTATTTTATTACTTTTGTAACCTCTCGTCTTGAAAAAAAATTCGACCGCCACGATTGCGAGTTCAAAAGAAAGAGTAAAATTTACCGCGCAACTTGATGTTGTAAAAGCTGTAATTCAGGGGTTAAAGTTCCGTCAGCTTTTTAGAGGCTGTTAAATCGGCAATAAACGGAACTATCTTCGCGATGCACCAAATAAACTCCCGGAGGAAATCGCTAGATTGAAGGCAAAGTACGGTTATATTTAGCTATAAGGTCAAACAACATGCTAGTAGAACGCAAGAACGGGCAGTCTCTTAAGAAGTCATGAATTTGCCGTCGGTGCCGACGTTCCTTTCAACTTCTATAGACACATAAAAACCAGAATAATTAAATAATTAGTACACGTGATTCGAGTTTCCAGTCGGCATTAACTTTTGGTAAATCGTACGGGTTTATTAAAGTATCATTTCGGTTTATGACTTAATTAAAAAAAATAATAGTCGCTTGTGCAATGGAATTTTTATGGGAGCGCTTTTTGCCGGGCTTTTAAATCAACTTCGATCGTATCTGATGGAGAAGGTACAGTTTCAAGTGTATGATAACTGTCCAACATTTTCAAGTTTTTGTTTGTGTAGTTGCAATAATGATTACAGGTGCACCGCAGAACCTGTCGCAAACTGGGACATGGCGATTTGTAGATATTTTCTTTACTTGTTACGTAATCACCATCAAGCTAATTTTATAATCAAAAAATTCCCATGAAAATTAATACGTTCAGTTCGGTTAAAAATAAACGTGTTTTTACGAGAAATGCTGATGAATTCTTCGAATTCTAATCCTTCAAAATTAGGACGTTTATCATACTCACTTGTCGCCGAGGAGCTCCAAGCAACCGTGGCGGCCACGGTAATCTTTCGAATGATGACCATGATCATGATCCAAAAAATTCGAGAAACAACCCCCGCCACTGGATTTGCACATATAACCCGTGCTGACGCACTGCGGGAGGTTGCAGAAACACCTCACATAGTCTGAAATAAAATAAGTATGTTACTTAAGCATATTCAAATAAAATACAATCTTGTTTCTTATTTAATCCGCAGGAGAGAGCCGTTTTAACGAGAGACTATTAAAAGTTATAACAAAGAAACAAATTGCAAATTTTACACAATGACGGTCATTTTACAAGGTTATTATTTTGTATTTTAATTAGTCTGTGAGAAGAAGTTACGCCACCAGAGATAGATTTTTTACCATTAATAATATCTAAAAATATTTTATTATCTAAAAACTTGTTTGAAATAAAATTAGGAACTCACAAAATTCATTTTCTAACCATTCTAATGTGAATTTAGCCAGTTTAGAGATTAATCGACATATCTTCAGTTTGAACTTTGTATGAATTCCGATAATTGTAAAGAATATCTTGAAAATGTACTAAAAACGACATAAAGGTTGGAAGCAGATGTCACTTTAAATCAGTTTCAGGTGGCAAGCTGGAATCTTACCACACTTCTGTATTTTTTCTTTATTTTTACAAAATTTTTCTTTACATAAAAAGATATCAAAACAGTCTTTGTGAGAAGGTGATATAACGGATCGTTTTAAATCAAAGCGTTCTAAAACTGGTCTTGCTTTTCGGTACAAAAGTTGAAAATTGTACTTTTATAAATGGCATATTTTTAGCCACATCTTCTTAACTACATAACTCAGTTCTCAGTATTTCCGCTTTGGTTATTAATTAAAAAACATCTTTTTTAGATTTTGACGAATGTGAAAAATGTTTGTTAAGGCATTCGAGTTGATGTAATGTTCATTAATGACTTAGATCGTGTTTTAACAGCAAAGAATTTTCTAAATTTCACCTCATTGAAAATTTTTGAGGTCGTTAGCAATTTAAAAATCCTTGCATTTTGCAAATGCTGGAAGATGATAACAGCTCGTATAATAAATCAGTTGGATGTAGGTTTCTGGTTAAGCCTGTCTTAGCTGAAAAAAAAATGTACCAACTGGTAAACTTGAGAGGAAGGACATACCGGACGCAATTTAACAATCGTAAATTACAGTTTTGCTTCGATGGCTGTGTGCGTGCAGGTAAGGTAATTGTAGAGCAGACTAACTTTGATTGCACATAATGGTCAGATGGCGCCGGCACCGATGTTACAACTAGGGTTGGTCCTCAGCTATCGCAGACACTGCAATAAATTCAAATTGTGCGAATAGGAAGACAGAGGGTTGAAACAGGTAAATCCAAACAGTCAGTCCGAGTTTATTCACCCTAAGTTAGCGACTGCTGAATTATTGAAAACCCGAACGAGTTAAGAAACTAATGAAATTAATTGGTTAACTTTTCAAATTTCGAGACAGATCGTAAAGTTTTTTCGTTCCATTGGTCGGACCGTCCATGTTTGCTTTTAAGTCAGTAAAGCGGGTGGCTCCCTATAATTTCGCGGGCATACCTGAGTAAAGGTACGTTCCTGCCTATGCTATTATTTACCTGGTCGTAAAAGCATGTTTCGACCAGTCTCCCTTAGGTTACTCGTTAAACATAATTAAACTAAATTATAATTAGTTAATAATAATCTGGTATCCACGCGGTATCTTTCGTTTAGATTGTTATTGTGCGCTGGTACTGTAATTTTTTCCGAATTTTTTGGGGAGGTTCAATTAAATAAATTCAATGTTATTAACTCTTGTTCTTTCTGAGTCATTTTGTGGGAATTGTTCCTCGGCGAAAAAATAAATTATTAAAGGTTATATTATCAACAATTTATTCTGAGAATTCCACAGTTATTTCAAATATGTCAAGACTAATTTCGTCAAATAAAACTAAAACCACGGACAGTGCAGAAGAACCAGATCGTAGGTATGCATCGGTGAAGCACCCATGAGACCCGAGATAAGCAAAAACCACAGTTATCTCCTACAAGGTAAAGCACTTAGACAGGTAACTCAAATAATGGATACTTTTTAAGAATGAAGAACCGTAGATAATGATATAAAGACAAATAATTTATAGCGGTTGTAAAGCAGCGGTACGTGTCTTTTATGAAGTCACCGTGGAAAGTGGTTTTTCAATACAACCTGTTTGATGATTGGTACTTTTTTATATAATCATTACAAAAGCTCCCAAATTAATTACGTCTCTTAAAATACAAAAAATGTACGCATACTATTGCCTCATCGTTAATGAGGCCATTACAATAATTAATTTAAGTCAAAATACGACGATGAGAATATAAAATATCAATACACTCTTCCACTTGAAATCTTGAAAATAACAACGTATTTTAATTAATGTTTGGAATGCATATAGTATATAAGCTAATCAACCAAGAATTTCTCTTTTTATTCAATCGTTCGTGGTGATTTATCCACAAAATTATCTCTTGATGATACACAATAATTAGGTTCAATTCAAGACCAACATTTCTTTAAAAAATTTAAAGCAAAAACGTGACGACCAGATTCCTGACATTACTGAATCAGGTTTTCCCTGATAAATATTCAATAAATCGCAATTATTCAATTCAAATCCTAAATTTAATTAGCAAAATGTTTGTAATTTGTACTCGTTAGCTATACGCTATTTTAGTAGTCATTATGGTCACCTGACGTTCAATAAACAGTAGATATTTGTGTTATTAAATACCAGTTTTTTAAATACATCCTGGATGTTGTGGTCCTTCCTTTGATTTTTATTTAGACGGCATTTTATTGAGAACAATCATTTTTAGATGGTTTCGAAAACAACTATAACGCGATTTAAAAAAAAAAAACATCAAAAAAGGATGACAAAAAAAAGCGTTGTGCTTTTAACTTATTTCAAACAATTAATTTTTAAAAAATGACTACATTTTAAAACATTGTATATTACAAGCCATATTATCAATTAACAAGAATTTTCTAACGCGATGTAAAGGAATATAGAAGTTGGTTTGGCTGTTGGCTGGGGATGAAACGGCGTGTCATACTAACAAGTTGTAATTTTAGCTCTTTTATGTCTCCCTCTTTATACAGGAGAAGTATAAAGTAACATTGGCTTAAAATTGTGGGAGTTATTTGAATTCGAACTTTTTGCGTGGATACCCAGTATAAGGAAATAAAGGGATTGATACTGTTGCCGTTGAAAGACATTTTTTTTTATATTTCGACCGCCACTTGGTTCAGTAAAAAATGTATCGTATCGTCGATTTTATCATTAAATAAATAATTATTTATTTTGTTTATCTGTAAATGTAATAAATGTATATTATTATCCTTCTTATTTGTTCTGTTTGAATAGTTTAGCCTTCTCCCTTTACCAAAATAAAGTTTCTACGCCAATGATTCCGGAATGGCTAAACAATGGAAAATTTATCTGCATAATCAGCATTTTATTAAAATGTAAAAACGAACACATTCTGAATTATATTCTTGAATTAAATTCAATATCTACATGACATTTATAGCCACAACATAATTAAGACACCGAAGAACAATGGACTATAATGTCATAGGGTATCACGATATCAATATCAAACTTAATAAAACAATTAATTAACATTGAATTGAGATTAAATCGTTAAATAAATAAAGAACTATGGCTGTCTGTACACGCTAATTTCAAATTATTTTGCGATCAAACCGTCACACTGTAGAATGGTTCCGGGAGGTATTGTCATTAATTATCAAACTTTAATGGTACTTGTTCGAAAAATTACGTGAGATTGCTCGATTAAACCGCTCAGGGATTGAGAAAAGAACAAATAATTATTGTTATTAGTCTTTACCATGATTAATGATTTGAGCAGATGAAAATTAACCATCACGATCTTGCCTTCATGGGGGCCTGGCTAAATTATAAAAATCTCGTTATGGCAGTGTTTAAAAAAAATATAAAATTTGCAGTGTCACCCAATATTATATCCATTAATTTTTTCTTTTGTTTTCGTTTATCAGATGTGGTCGATTTATTAAATTCGAAACAAAATTGCAGTGGACAAAAATAAAATGTTATATTAATGCAAATTTGCAAGAAATTGCTTAGTGTCTCCCAAAGAAATTACTGCATATTTTCACATTCAAAAAATGTTTAAAACATCAAGTGTAAATGTTGAATATAAAATATGTAAGAATCGTACCTAATATATATTCATCAATAATAAAGCGACGTGCAACATAACTGTGATTGAATATAAATAGCCAGCATTATCATACAAAATCAGCAACAAATAAATTAAAAAGAAATAAGTAAAACGTAAAATAGCGCAAAACAAATACTGTGTTGGGATTGTTAATATGGGAATTTACGCAGGGATAATAGGGAAGGCTAAAAAAGAACGGAAAAGTGTGCAACCGACCATAAAATAGCATGTCGGTTCACTTATACATTTGTCACTTCCTTGAAAGCAAGAGCGAGACGGAACTAGTGGCGCCAGAGTCAAAAATGAAACGTCTGCCATGAAGTACTTCTGAATGTTGGTTTAAGTGGTGCCGGTGACTTTATCAAAGTCTAGCGGTGTATCCGGTGAAGTTCGTCATTTATAATTAGTCTCTGAATTCCAGCATTTTATTAAGGATTTTGTTTATCGCAAAGTGAAGAGGAAACACAAAACACACTTTACTTAAGTGGGATATCTACTTCGGCTTAATTTAAATACTCGTTCCTGTGCTTTAGATATGAGAGCTTTTTGCGGGAGCTTTTCACTGTAGCGCTCGTAAATAACACCCTATTTAGAAACATTACATCCAGACTAAATAACGTTATTTCGTAAAATGGTTCATGTCGCTTCCTTTTTCTGAGATGTTTGCTCATAGGCTGCTTCAAACAGGGAAGCCTCCTCTTTTCAATTTTACACGATATTGTAAACACATCTCTTATTTGTTAAATCGACCCTGTATTGCTTGCTAAACATCCTTCTAAAACGTTTCAAAGTTTGTTTTTTATTTTAATAACCGTGTGGAGTCTTTCTTCTTAAGTAAACATTCTAAAACGAAGTCTGGTAATGGCGTGCAATGTAACACGAACATGTTAATTTGTTGATGTGTGTTTTAACTTGTCCATAACGGCTATGTTACATTTTATGTGCGAACAGGTCCTTAAATTTTTATATCTAAAAACAATCCCTCATACAGTTTTATAGCAATTATCAGGCCAAATATTACGATGTCTGTTATGTATCTTTATGTACCTTTATCGAATGACTAATACGAGTGATACACTTTTTTAATTTACATAAAAAATCCATAGATTACTTGGTACTTGCCACTAATGATTGTGGTACCCCCATGCAATCCATTCAACTTTACTTTAAGTCATCCTTATTTATTATTTCCCATTGGTGTTATTTTATTTATGACGGTGTTTATTTAAGGTAGGGGCAACTGTTTGCATATAACAAAAACTTAAAACCTAATCATCGCAACAGTTATGATGCTTTATTAGTCAGTTTATGTACACTGGACTTGAAACGACTTTAATAATTGACTATAAATTTTACGGTTTTTACATTAAAAGTACTTTAATTTTTTTTTAATTTCTTTAAAATTCATAGAAACAATAGTTAAGTAAAGGACATGAAAAAAGTATATGTGAGACACTAAAGAATTACAAATAAAGTTGCCACTATTTTATGAGAGGATGACACGGTGGATTAAATTTATGATCTGTGTATCCAAATATCTGTACACATGACGAAGTAAGAGTTCTGAAGTGAGACTTTGAAGAATACATGGAAACAATGTCACATTTCATTTAATTTCGAGATTACTGTCTTTACTACCCTTCAGACTAAGGACTGCATTCGAAGGAAATGGTCAGTTATAAAGCATCTATTTTGTAGAAATTTAAAATCATGTGAATTTCAAAACTGTTCGCTTTCAAATTATTCTTGACTTAATTTCATAAACTTACAGCATCACAGTATTAAAATTATACCAAAGATGTTTAGTGATTTTTCACAGTAAAACCAAATTCAAAATGTAGCGTGTGTATCACTATTCAGCGTTAGTGATAGTAAGATTTAGAATAATTAAAAATATAAAAATCAAAAATTAGTTACATTCATGCAAGTTAATCTTATG
Source organism: Asbolus verrucosus (assembly GCA_004193795.1). Taxonomy (NCBI): domain Eukaryota; kingdom Metazoa; phylum Arthropoda; class Insecta; order Coleoptera; family Tenebrionidae; genus Asbolus; species Asbolus verrucosus. The sequence continues at coordinate 13,027 of QDEB01071120.1, forward strand.
CAGATTATGATAAGGAAGATATTTACACATTTTAACTTACTCCTTTGGCGAAGTAATAGGTACTTTTACATAATACATAATTAAAAAGTTATAAAAAGACAACTTTAATTTATTTTAAGTTAATATAATAAAAAAAAAATGAATTGCAAAAATACCATGGAGATACTGGATCTAGACGCAACAACCCAACCCATAAATTATTAGAAACTAGTAGAGCCAAATTAAAATTTATATTCATTTTTTGTTGACCATGGTAAGTATAATTAATAATTATATAATATTTCATTAATTACTGACAACATTATATATTAAAAAAAAGTGTAATTTAATAAATTTGACAAATTTACTATAAAAAAATATAAATAGCATTTTTGCCAAATTATTAATTTCTTGAAGATTTATTGTTTAGTTGTTTTGGTCCATATTACACCATCCTGTTTTTTAGTTTACAAAACTCTTGTATTATAATATATTAGGTACAGAAAGTGATCATTAAAGATTAAACGTGCTCAGTTCATATAATAACAAAAAGGTATTAAATTTGATATCGACTTTCGAAAAGTTTTGTGACAACTGTTAAAAGGAAAAATATTAGGGAATCCATTGCCTAAACGTCAATTACATTTATAAAATCCGGGTGGTGTCAAAATATCTTTTGTAATATACTGTGGTTTATTACAAAACGACTAATGAAAAAAAAATAGCATACTCACAGTAAATTTTGCGTTTGACAGACGTTTAATTTTTAACAGATTTATTGTTTTGCAATGAACAATTACTGGTTTTATGTGTTATTTGAAATGACGCGTTGAAAAAAAAAAACAAGAAAAATTTTTTTTTTTAATATCATGATTTTTTAATGTTAATGGTTAAATTTCTGATTTAATATTGTTTATTACGTGCTGATGGATCAATTAAAAATACATAGTCATTTATTCGAAATTGGTCATTAGTCATTATAATTAAAATGTCAAATTTTGATTTAGAAATTTATGTTAGTGGATAAAAGGTACCTTCTGCTACTGGATATTTTCAAATAGTCTTTTGTCATTGTGGGCGAAATTGAGGTGTAGTTTAAAAAGTCTCAGTGTAATAAGAATTAGAAGTAAATGAAAAATATTTAAAGGTTAATGTAAAAATGTTATTTCTTTGTCTCATATAGCAAGACTATGCGTCAAGTTCTAATGGGAAATATTTATAATGGTATTTAAATTAACATGATTTACACATAAAGAGAGAACCTGCATATTTGTTTGTTGTTTTCATCTTTATTATCAGTTTGTTGAATATAAACAATAAAATAAAGAAATGTTTAATGCTTAATTATCGTACAGTTAGATTTAATGTAATTTAGAATTTGAGAAGATCAAAAATATTTAATAATACTTTCCTATTTCTTTAGATGCAATATCTGTTTCAAACTGAATTATTAAAAAAGTTTTGAAAACAAGCATATATAGAATGAATTGCCAATTTTATGATATTCACCTGTGATAAAAATTTGTCGCAAATATGTACTTCAAATGAAATCGTTAAATTAACAAGAGCCAACACATATCTGAATTAAATCGAGTGCATGCACAGAGGAAAATCAATAAATTTCTAAACTGTGATAGTGTTAGTTATAGTGAGTGATAGTCTTAAACAGACTCCATATTTATACAGAAACTTTGCTGGACAGAAAAATGAGTTCCCGTAAGTTATTGAAGTGTTCAACAAACTAGTTTTACACTGGGGGCGGCGAATTGAATAAGCATACATACTTCCATTTCCACTGACACGGTTTATAACTCAATACCTAAAAGAAATTTTTAAATATGACTGACAATTAGAACTAATATTATATTACAGGTGCACCTTCAAAACATTCTGGCACATTTAGAATCCAAAGAAAATTATTAAAATTAATTCCTGATAACAAAAAGATTAGCCGATTTAAGTGATCTTTATCAGTTTTCAATGAAACAGAATAAATTTTTGTTTCTGACTAAACATGATTTGAGGTTTTAACACGAAACGGGTTTGATAAATACTTTAATTATCTGTAGATGTACCTACAGTAGCGGCCAAAAGTTTGGAAACTTTTCTTTTTTGGTTATTGATTTTATAATTTCCAAAACTAATAGCATTTGATTTACGGTATGAGTTTTATAACATTCTCCTTTTCATTTCAAATGAAGGAAGTGTAATTTGGTAAATCAATTATTAATTAAAAAAAATAACAATTTTTAATGAAAATTATGAAATTTGAAAACAAAATTTTAAAATTTCCAAACTTTTGACCGCCACTATACCTGTTCTACACATTAAGTTCTGAACTTTCACTTGAAAATAGTGCTTTAACGAAGTTTTCTCAGTTATCTATTTTACATTTAGAATTTAGATCTACAGCTTGCTCGTGATTAGAGTAATCATTCAGGGTGCTTGAGGGCACTGGAACATTACTAATGTAACTTCGTTATTATATTGTACACAATATAGAATATACAGAATAGAAATATCTGCGTCTTTTGTAATTTACGATGTAGAATAAATTTTTGATGTTTTACACGATTCAGGTTCTTAAAATTGATTTTTTTTCAAATCAAGTCGTAAATTATTAAACATGATTGAATAGTTACTAAATATTAGCCATAATTGGTTTACGTAATATGTTACTGATTAAAGTCAAGATAAAAAAATTAAACCAAAAAAACGTCGAAAGCTTGGCATATTTAAATAATGTATAATAATTTATTTTTTATTGCCTATGATGCTGGGAACTTTTTCCTGGTGAAGAGCAGCTCGTGCTGGTTCGTCGAACCATCGTAACCCAATCAATATAAACAATAATAAATAATAATCTTGATAAATTACCTGTGGAAAAGCGGACCCAAGGCTGCGGAGTTCGTATTTTATTTACGGTAATTGGTTCTTCGGTTTCCAGGGAATATACGAATGAAGAAGACATCGAACTCGTTAAACTTCCGATAATCCACGCAATTATTGTTTTATTTGTAACTAAGTTTTTATCGTTACGATCGAACATAATTTGAGATTTTCGTCTACTACACTTATTTCGATGGGACACTGTTTAATGTCTTTCCGAACCCCTTCAAAATGTTTATTTTAAAACTTTTCAAACAGGCTTATGTTTAGTAAGCGCATACCGCGGCGCCAGTTAGATCAAACAAATATGTAATTATAAATAAATTATGTTGTGTTACATGTTTATTATGCTGTTGATAGTTTGGACACTCATAAAAAAAAATAATAATTGGAGTTTTTCTATTATAACTAATATTTAATGAAAATTGTTTACGGCCTTTTAACACACGCACACAACGCGATGTGTTCCAAGAGACTGTAACACTACCTCCTGCTCTGACTTCCACTCAAGAACTGAAAACTGAAATTTATTTTGTTCGCATGTTAACTTCCAGTCATGCTTTCTCTTTTTCACTTCAAGCACAAACTGGGCCATCTTTCTCGTATACCGGCCCTCTCAATCGTAAAGGTTTTCACACATCGCATTTGGCTAATTGGTAAAAAAAATAATAAATGGCATCTTTTTTGCACATCAAAAATTTCATGAGTGCTGTTTATTCATCAAGTAAAGAAAAATGAAACAAGACGATTGTTGAATAATTACAACTTCTCATTTACATTTTTGAGTTATTATAGAATTCTTCATAGTTTCTGCTCATTATCATATCGGCAAACCTACAAAAAAAGGTTTGTTTTTTAGATATGTTCTAAATTTTCATTATTTGATAGTCATGTAACGCCATAATTGCTAAATATATGTATATTTGCAACAAAAATATTTGAAAGTAAAAAAAGTCTTATAACTAATAACTGAATAATTTAAAAATTTTGAATTATAAAAAATTATCGATTAAGATGTAATTGACAAAGTTATGTTGTATATTTTTTAAACAATTTTCTAGTCTGGGTTTAGAGCTCGAAAATTCGTGCAAATCGCGAATTCTATGTACCTGGAACATATTAAACATATTTTAATACCATTCAGTGGAAAAAATATAGGTACAAATAGAAATAAAGTATGTTACTACAAGAAAAGAAAATAGTTAACTTTTCAAATTCTTACCTTTCTTTAAGTGCTTTATATCAATTTAAATTTAAATTGATATAAATTTTTAAATTTTATTTCCATCTTCAAAATAATAAGAAAAAAATTCTTGTTGATTTAGTTTCATACTATATTCAATCCATAAAAAAATCGAACAAGGTCACATAGAAAAATGTACCTAATTTGTTATTTACACATTGAACCATCAAAGATAAATATGACTTATGAAATACTGAGTTCTTGTCAAAAGGCATTTTTTATCGGAATTGCTTCTACATTTACAAGTAAAACTGATCATTTTGTAAACATATAACTTAATAATGTTCTATAAATTTCACAAATAAACACAATGTTTATTTCGCTACAGAAATGAAGCTTCTGTAGATGTTGGTTGTATATTTGGCAGGTACACTCAAAACTGTTAGATTTGTCTGTATTTTTTCTAATTTATAGTAAATACTGGATAATCAAAAAGACATTTGAAAAATGTAAACACAATATTAGTTGTAACCTACATTACATTGATTACTAATTTAACTTTTGACTGAGTTTTCCGTTTTCCTAAAAATATATCTTATATTGTCGTAGTCAATAATATTTAACATATGTATAAGTAATATCGAAAACAGATTTTTTTCAGTTAACAGCAACATTGTTATGTTATTTAATTGCAATATATAATGTAAATATGTATTAATCTCTTCGGTTTTAGGTTTTCATTGATGTATATTTCCGTTCAAAATTCAGGTTCTAAAATAGATTTAGACATTTTTTTTTAATTTCGTTTTCCATCAAATATGTACTTTAAAGGTGTTGCTCTGACCAATCCACCGGTCAGGAAGGTTATTTTCATTACTGTTTGAAAATGTATCAAGTAATGATTTAATGATTACCGGCGACCACATACCTGAAATTGCGCTAAATTGTTTTTGACTGATAAATTTTTTGATAGTGACAGCGACTTTAACAATTGGAACAGCATTATTATTATAATTATCATTCCATTAACTTATAAATAAATGAATTATCATTCATGAAGTTAATTTTATATTATAAAATAACTGCAATAAAATTTGAAGTAGTTTTTAAATAATTGGTTAGGATTAATCAATAGCCCCTAATTATTATTATCTTATGCATATCTTTATCTTTGCTAAAAATGAAGTAAATAAGAATTTCTGTCATTATTTTTTGTCGGCTTTTGTTCAATTTAGAATTGCTCACTACCTTCAAGAATAATGAAAGATGATTGGAAGTGAAGCAGGTGACAAATAATACATAGTTCAACATACCAACAGTCGTTCAATTTATAATTTTTGAAACATTATATTCTGTGCAATGTTTTTTTTAATAATCATTATTTTGAAGAAGGAATTAAAAATGTCCCAGTTCGGAATTTTTAAGTTAAACCCTAGTAAAAAGTCTGAACGTGACATGCTTGTTCATATATTTTTTATAGATAATTTTAAAGTTCTTACGGAAAACTAGGAATTCCAAAATTTAAATATTTTTTTAGATTTAACAATATTCGAAATGTTTTATAACCTGTACTTTATTTCTAACTATACATATACGTTTTTGACGAAAATGTTAAACGACCATGCTAACGAAAAACAATTTAATAATAACTATTTTTTCATATATTCCACACATTTTTATAAAAACACGTGTCCTAAAAATACAAACTAATCAAAGTTTTGAAATTTTTGAAATTTCCGAAAGAACTGTAGTTCGCCTGGAAATTTACGCGATGGAGTACTGAATTAAAAAAAATTGCCAAGTTATTTGTAGCGAATTTTGCCTTTATATATTTTTACAAAAAAAGCTATGAATAAACATTTATCAAAAGCATGAAAAAATGTCACTGCCTTTTGAACAGGAATTTAACTGTTATTACCGGCAAACAAAAATTTGATCAAATTATATACAAACATTAAACTGTTGATTAAAAACATTAAAAAAATTTAAAATCTACTCTTTGAGAAAAAAGTTACTGTCTCCTCCGACTAATCTAAAAAAAAAATTTAGGCTTTAACACGTACTTCAATTTGTCACTCGTATTAATCTATTATTGCAAATATCTGTTCTTATTTCTTATTTTTCTTGTACCTGTATGTTATATAAACGTAAACTGTTTTCATACGGCCTAAAAATAATGCCGGTGTGAAGCTTACTTTTTAAATTAACGTTAATAATTTTTTTGAAATATTTTGTATAAAGTTAAACCTATAAATATTTTATTTGTACTCAGGACAACCGTATAACATGAGTACTCAATCCCAAAATAATCGATCTAAGAGTTTCTAAAAAGTAATGGGGTTAAGAAATTTCGTACATACAGATCGACATACATACTGATGGAAGTTGGCGACCTACATATTCATATTCTACATGAGATGAGCGGTCCAGAAAACGTAAAAACTCACTATGATCAATTTTACTTGATCAACACACCTCCCTGTAGCTTACGCTAGGGAAATAAACATTTCGTTTGAACAGAATATTTTGAATATTTTTTTTTAAAGTGATAGAATGCAACAATGTTCATCAACAAACAACACTCTCAAAGTATAATAAAGATGCAATAAGTCACATGACATTCTAAATTTTCTGATTTTACAATAATATAAATATTATTAACTTTACTTACTACAGATTTTTTTTGAAGATAAATAACTAAAAAAAAATATATATTCAGTAGAATTAATAATCTTATCGAGAGAAGACGGCAAATAATGTTTCGAGAATTGGACGAAATGGGATTGAGAAAATTCTCTTCTAGTCTCGTTATGTCTCGAAGAATTTTGTACTACGTTGTAAATTCTGGGTACACCTACATGATCTTCAAATATCAGGCACGTGATTTACTATTCTTACCAATCTGCAATAGTACCAATTTGGAAAAAATGATTTTTGTTTTTAACTACATAGTAATTTATTAATTAATTGGTTAATTAAGTAAATGACCGAATATATAAAATAAAATTTTGTATTAAAAAAACCAACATCAAAATGTAAATATTAAATAAATTCATTCGAGACAAGAAAAATTAACAAATTTTGACATCGAGACGAGAATTAGCATTGGAAAATTTGTCGAGATGATAAGTACACATTTTTTATTACGTCTCATCTCACGACATCACTAGTAATAATATTCAGATACTACTTTGAGAACATGAATTTCTTTATTGCTGAATTTTTTAATAGTAGTATTAACAATTATAAAACTTTACGAGAATACATATAACCAACCATGGACTCTAGTTTGCAATAATAAGTGCAAAGTAGTAAAATCAAATGTACGTAATTGTAAGATTATATTTAAATTAAAATCGGTACGATTTTACCACTGACTTAAATAGAAAAATTAATCAAATTTTTTTGTAAAGGATGCGATGGATTTATTTTAAGTTATTATTTATTAACCACTTTTAATTAAAATGATTTTTTTTGCGACCCTTTATTCTAAATTATTATATTTGAAAAAGTTAATAGGTAGAAATAAATTTATGAAAGAAAAAAATCTCACATAAACCTCATTAACACAATTTTCAAATTATAAGGTATTTGCAACTAATAAATCGATTTCTGCCACACATAAAAAGAACTTAGAAGGAAAGAAGGAGGCTAAAGTCTAAAGAAAAACTATTTGCTTTCGTTACTTGATGAAGACGATATACCGAAGATATAATAAAGATGATGTTTATATATGCGAATTTCAGGAGTGACTTCTCTAAGATTCAAAACACTTCTCTCTGAAGACTTCATAGATTTTATATTACTCCAGCAAAACTCTTCCTTCATCTCCCGCCACTGCTTGTAGTCTTCAAGATAGGTGGTATAATTCAGCAAAGTCACTGGGACTAATTAAACCATCAAGTGTACGGCCCCCTTTATTCATACTTCTTGGGATCCATCGTTGTAGACTTAAGACAGAGATAAAACGCCACTCACTGTTGTATCGTTTGGTATGCTGCAATGTCTGTTGTGTCGTTTTTTAATGCAATCCCCCCTGGCTTTTTACTACGGCAGTGGAGATGTTTATAATTACTATTATGATACAGGAATCATCAATATTTTTTTTTATTAAAATGGATAATAGCAATTTTAAAGAGGGCCAATTTTTTATTACAAAACCTCAATTCTTAATTGAATCTTTGGACATGAAGATATCAACCACTAAATTTATCTGAAGCACAAATTTTCGATTTTCATTTTAAGTAGACAAGTCGAGCGTGTATTATGAGTGTTTTTACGAATAATCAAGAACCAATTTTATTAATATTTCTTTCGTATGCTGGTGACTCAATGATTAAACAAAGTTTGTGGGACTCGTTCTTGCTCTCATCATCGCTAAGCGGGGCTATAAACAAAGAACTCCAAAAAGAAATAAAGTGGTCTGTTTGGTTTGGTCGGACCCCTTACTGTGAAATCAGCCGAAGAGATAGGCGCTCAGCAAATATACCGCCACTCCACATGTTTTAACCTTAAATAACAGGGTAATTTATCATGAACAGTCAGCGGTGAGCATGGATTTTTTTTTTAATAGTTATAATGCAGTTTAGCTTAATTAATTAATTTCATTACAGCGCTGACATCAGCTATTACATTTTATGTCCAACTCAGAAGTTTGAAATTTAAAAATTTAATCATATCTCTTTATAATATTTCATATCTCAACAGATGTGTCCAGAGTGAACTTAATCTTTCTTTAATTTGTAGAATTGCAACAGATTGTTTCACTAAAGCTACTTTACTTATTGTTAGACGTTTAGAATCAATATTTAAACAAAGATTCATAAATAAAATCAAGCTGCTAATGAAATGGTTCTCGAGACATTTACAAGTATAGAGGGAGCGGCATGTTTACCCTGACAGTAACTTATATCTAACAAAGAAGAAGATATGGGTATATTTTTAGATTAATAATAGCGGGTAAGTATCCAGCTTCAGTACATTTTTTTAATCTTTTTTTTTTGCAACAAGTAAAAATAGTGTTTCTGGTTAAGCAATAAAAAATGGCCCCGCTGGACCTTATGATTTTGCACAAACTGATATGGAGAGGTACGGTGATTCGATTGCAAAAAGAATGGCAAGGTGGTACTTTGTAATTACTGTTGCATCTGTTTAATTACCGATTGTGTTTTAAAATTATTTCGTACCTCTGGCCATCGATAAGTAAAAGTAAATTTAGTTAAAGGGAAACTGTGTTAATAAAAATGGAATTACATACTATTTTAGTAAAAGAAATCAGCTCTTAAAGAAACAAAATTTAAAAAGGAAGTANNCTCCTAATTTCGAAACAAAAGGCAAAGGGTGGCACATGTAACAAAGAAGAAAAAGACGGATAACTACCTCCAGTTTTGACGAATATTACCAACGGCAACTTCTTCCAAATCAGAATTTCTATGGTGAATTTAATAGTATTGGTTAATTACCTTAACACAAAGATCACCATTAAATAGATGGCCATTTATAGAACTATTTCATATTTTTT
>QDEB01071152.1:1337-11648 GCA_004193795.1 Asbolus verrucosus
ATGTATGATTTTTAATTGTATTATATTTCTATGTTGTATCATAGTGGACAATTTCATATTGCTTATTTTATTGGTGTTCACTATGTTTTCTGTGCCTTTTTATATGTAATGCATTATGGTTATTGGTGGTATTTAGATTATAACTAATTAAGGAAAGTGCTATATTCATTTATATTTGGTTTTGTTTTTTTTTCTTTGATTTCTCTTTTCTTTGAATTTTGTATGGGTTTTGATTTCATGGGCTAAGTTGAGTAGCTTTATGGTAGACTTCGCCCTAAATAAAGTCTTTATTATTATTGTTATTGTTATTACAGTAACCAAAAAATGATTCGATTGTTGATTACAACTTTGAAAAAGTTGTCGAGCGGTGGCAAAATTCCGTATTTAAGGGACGATAAACTGCTCCATAGCAAAACTGGAATAAGTTTGTTTGTGACAAAGCAGACATCAGCACACGCTTTTCTTGCAAGTGTTTTGACGAGCATTCTGGAATAAGAAATATGAAATAAAAGGACCACAATGAAGTGAGCAAAAGAGATCCTGCGGTTAGTAACCCCGAAATGATGGGCATTAACCGCCCTTCCTGAATCCGGAGTCCGTTAGTTCATTAGACAAGTTCCGCTGTCCGCGGTAGCTAAGGGGTGGTTTTTCCAGTGGCGGCGACGCTGCAACGTACTGGTGCTCCACATTCAAGGGACGAGAAGCGGAAACGACGAGGATGGGTTCGCGTTAAAAGTTAGTTTGTGAAGTTTGTCAGAATGTAGGCGTAGTGGGGGCGAGAGATCGAAGGCATCGCGACGGCGACGTCGTCGGGTCAGTCAGTGTGCCGGCGCTTATCGACCCAGGCAGGCCGACACTGCTGCATTAGAAGTTCGACCACGCGTTCGCGGCTCGGACCAATGCGGCCCTCATAGACACATGTACGAGACGGTCAGGTAAGCTGTAGATGTCCCTTATCATTTATTCAACACGTATCCTGTTACCGACATTCGCAACGGGAGTCGAAACGTCATTAAGTCTCTTTTGTAATTTCATGCAAATTGATGACTGCGACTTAAATTTCAAGACGCTATCGTCCACACTGACAAGAACAACCGCAAGTCGAAAACTGGAAATCACGACTTCTCTTTAAATCTGAAAAAATCCAGCGATGACCACCACGAGTTATGACGAGACCAAACGCGTAAACTCGATGGACATAATAGTTTTTTCATTCCATCGAAAATGCCGAAGGCTCGAATGACCACCAGTTAAAATTCGGCCTCAGATAATCACCGGCTGTCAATCTCCGTTCCATCTTCTTAGTACCTGTGACATTTCACAACTGCAAATTGCTGTATTGATTGTATTGCGGTATTTTATGACACGAAGATTTTGTGCATTGCAAAATTTTCATCCATACCATGCTCGAAATTTTTTTCCCATCTATACTCTGCTCATTTGATGTAAAATCACAAAACGTGCACTTTTGGGTGTGTACAATTTGATGCAACAGCCTTTTAATTTTTCAACAAACGCTGGAGGTGCAGGTGGCTGTATAATAATGACATTTGGTCTGTTAATTTAATAATTTGGGAAAAACCGTTTGATCAGAAAAAATGTGCGTTACAGGTGGGTAAAAATTTTAGTACCGCGATAAATCATTTAGGTTGATTCCAAGATTTATTTATGATTACGGTCCTGGCCTGGAGCCCCAAAAACAAATCACCTCCGTTCGTAATTAAGCGATGGTTTGAACTGGAGGCTTGCATGCATCCTGAATTCCACCAAATTTACGTCATCACGGGGTTGGGTATTTAATAAAACAATTGAAAATATCGATTGAACTGAAATGTTGAATAAATGTCAGATTCCATACTCTATTTGCAGCCATCATCAACTCCATTTCGGGAGTTTGGTTGGTACGTTTGGGGTTGCAAAATTATGTAATATGAGATGCGACTATGCTTTTGGGTCAAAGCTAGTTCATTAGCATTTGATGGATTCGCATTAAACACCGGCAACGTACGTGACTAATTTGATGTAATAAACTTTCGGGGCCACCATGTAATGAAATGGTAAATTAGAAAATAATATTACGGTTAATATCATAAGGGGATTGCTGTCGACGTCGAGGCGCTTCAGAGAGGCGTCCTGAAAGTCTTAAACCCATGGGATGGGTTGCGGTTTTTGGTACAAGTATTTGTGGGTGGACGTTTGAAATTTATCTCCATTTCGATGTAAACAACTGGGGCTGCTTGACTTTACAAATTGTCCTGTATTGAACTGACTTCTACATTTCCAATTAGGAAACCAGAAATGATTTTGTGTATTTGGCTGCCTCCTTTATCGAAGTCGTATTTGCATTTCTTTTATTTAAAACTTAGATAATCACACAAATTTTGAACTCTATTTTAAAACGAAATTTCATTTTAAAAATTTTGAAATAAAGCAATCGATTTATTAGCCATTTGTATACTTATTATCAGATATTTAAATAATTTTGCATATATCATTCACATTTCGGTACAAACTTTAATATAAAACAAGCACAGCAACGTATTTCATCAATTTTTAATCTTTTAAAATTTTGTTGGAACGAGGGGCGCAATGCTTCTCTCAAATTTGATCTAAATAATAATTATTATGTATTTAAATATAAAATAAGAGTTATACTTAATTGAAATAAAATTTATTTTTCCAATATTTTTTGTTAAACTGATGGTTTTATAAATTTTCGAGTTAAAACTTTGACATAGTACTAAATTTTCGTAAACATCACAAAAATGAAAAAGCCCATGACAAAAGCTCTTGATGCTTTGGTTTATTGCATTTTATTTGCGGTTTGTAGAATGTTTATGAAAATTTAGCGTCATTCTGAACAGTATAGACTACACTACACTATACAGTACTATACTATACTGTACAGTAAAAAAAAGATCAATTCTTACGATATTTATGACAATCTGGAAAATTTCGATATTGAATTGGAAGGCACAAATTTTGTTTTTGGAAATAGCAATCCTTTTAGTTAAAACTGGAATTAGGTATCATATTTCGAAAAATTGTATTTTTTCTAATGGTGCAAAACTGCGTGGAAACTGAGTTTCACTAGTTTGAAATACGCTTCTATATACAGGCTGATCCTCTGAAAGGAACCCCAACTGAAATGTGTGTTTGGGTAAGCAGGTGATTTAATAAGACCGTATTTTGTGAGTTCATCGTTCTCTAGGGAAAACTTTCTGCACCTGCCATAAATCGGGTCACTATTTATTGCTTATTTTGATCTTTCGCCGAGTTGTGGGAACTAATAATTCAAAATGGTTGAAAACTTTTGGAAAGCGGGGAAGTTGCCTTGAGCAAAAGCAAAGATTTACTGTCGTTTTAACTGTTGATTCAAATTACTCCAAACTTTTACAGTGCATCGGAACGGGAAACTTGGATTTTATTTATGGGAAACTGGTACAAGAAAAAACGTCAAGTCACAACAGATCACGCTGCAGGTTTTATTGTATAGAATATCACATGATATTGTGTCATCTTAGTTTTCGTGTCGTACTTAACATATGAATGGGGAGGCATACCGCCTTGTTTGTATTCAATTCAATTTCCGAACATGCGATAATGATATACGAACATTAAAAACATCAATAATTATTATTGTGAGACTTACAAGGAGCAGGCAACCTGATACTTTATACATTCATAATAATAAGTAAAGCATGTTCGACATGGATTTTATAATGAATAAATAACTTTCATTGTCACTTGAAATTATTTTTCATAAAAACGAACAAGAATCTTATCGGTCACTTAACCCAAATTTTCACTCGAGTACCTTATAGCCTCTGGTATTAATTACCGAACAATTAGAAAATAAACACTCAGGATCGATTCACAAAATGACGTAGGTGACGTATAATCTGTCCTCGATTTTTGACATCATAAAAAATAAGATTTGTTTGTGTTAAGGAAAACTTACAAGATCATGCAATTTTATCTAGTAGTTATCAAAACTTTATTCGATTTTTATGGGTTTATTTGCGGTAAACCAAGAAATTTGAGAATGCAACTGAGGGCATTTGTAAGGTCTTTTAAAAATAACCTTTTCCAGAAAGTTGAATTTAATTTGTATTTAAAGTAAGTTTTCATTCTTAATTAAAAATGAAAACGAAGCAGATGTTGAGTGAGGAAATAAAAAATAGCAGTAAACATAATCGCGTCCTTCAAAATCACTTATTTCTGCTGCCGTATAGAATATTGAATTTTTAATTTGTTTTAATTGCATAATTTCAGAACAGTCGTATTATCGATTATCCTGTATGATTGTGACACACTTTTTTCAAATGGAACATCTTTTGAAATGTTATAATCTTACTTTCTTTCGATTTTGTTAAAATCGGGTGATTTTAAAAATTTAATTTATCGAAAACCACGTTTTAAAAATTTAAAAATATTTAAAAATGAAACTCACAAATATTTTTTATTAAAAAGTTATACGCTTAAACAGACAGTGTTTGCCTCTTAAAGTAAAACCTGGGTATCGTATTTCTTAAATGGTAAAGATAAAATTTTACCTAAAAAATTGCAAAATCAAAAAATGTTAACGTGAGATCATCAGCTTCTATGTAATAGGGAAGGAATGATTTACGAATGTTGAATTCCGATTTACAAGGTTGAAAAGGTATTTTGTACTAGTAATTTTTTAAAATCAGGAAATTTTAAGATTCTTTTTTGTGTTTCAGATGGCGTAGATTATGAATATGTAAGTCTCTTTCTGTTTGTTACTCTGTCGGTCTGTAGACCTACCTATTGGTGTATCCTAACCCAAGGCGATTTTAGAAAGAATTTGACGCTTAAAAAATTTTAAATTTATCAACATCGGTGAAAAATTTTTGATGAAATAATCATTAAAAGTGCCACCTTCCGAAGATTCCTAATTTTGAGATTTTAAAATTTGCTTTTCAAATGTTTGTAGCTAATCGATCTATCAGTTTTGGGTTTCTTGTTATTTTGGAAAGTACGTGATCGAGTCAAAATGGAATTTTGTGCACATATTAGATCGTTTCTACACGATTTTGGCCAAAAACATTAAAGTTTAGTAACATCACACCTTCGAAATTTAACTTCACCCTGCTTATTTATTATATCCAATAAATATTATAAATAAGGTATAAATTTGATAAAATTGTCAAAAAACAATTTGCATAAAAATGTTGGAGCATGTTAAGAGGTTTATTTTTAGTGTCATTCGCAGAAATTATTATCCGTCGAGGAATTTAACAAGAAACAGTCATTTAAAATATATTCATCGCGTCATAACTTCAACAAAAATGGTCGAAAAAATTTGCTCCGTTTTGTGACTTTTGATTGAAAAAATTCGACATGCCGAGCACCACTTTTACGACTAGCTATGTTTATTTATGTGCTATTATCTTAATATCAAAGACAACTTGCTTTACAATTTATTGAAACAAATTGATAATACATAACATTCATATTTTGATCGCAAATTTTTTTTTCACGATATGCATTTGCTTACGTAATCTTGTGTAGATTTCAAATAGTCTTTTAATTTTGTTGATTATATTGTTAGATTAAAACGAAACTGTATATCGTAATATGTGGAAACGACGTAATGAAACAACCATTTCATGCAATTTGATTTCTTATTTCAATTTATGGAATGAATGATTTCACGTAAGTAAAATATTTTGATTCTTTTTTAGGTTAGCTAAATTGTAAATTTTTTCGGTTGTGCAAAAAGTAGCTTATATTTGTAAAGTTTGATCAAAAAGAATTGTTCCGGTCAAATTGATATTCATTTCATTTGTTGGCAAAGTTTAGCTCATAGCTCATGAAAAATTAAATTCAATCGTGTTTCAGTGGCACCTGTAGAGGCCTAAAGGTGCAGTTATGATGTAATTGTGGGGTAATTAAAAAAAATTCATTCACTTGTGACAAGTATTTACGAAGATGACTGGTCGAAATTTATCCGAAACAATAAGTCAACCGAAGTTGTTTATTTGATGTAAATTAAATCTCTGGTTGAGATACGGTCTGTGTCTCTGTGCATTGGTGTGCATGACAGCTGTACTTGTTATCGACTGTCAGCGAGCTTGTCAATGAACAAGTGCCACTTATAAAATATCAAAGTACTCGCCCCCGATAGCTTGTATTGAACATTATAATTCGGGCCCACTCCGGTCAGAAAAACGTATTTTTCTGCAACTTTCAGAACCGGTTGATTTTTATGAATGGATGCTCGAGCAGCAAATAAAACTTTTGCACCTCATATAACAATAAACCGAGACCCTATCAGTATTTATCGACACCACGTCAGTAAATACAATATAAATGTTCCCTGAGAGAGCAGCAACTGCTGAAGGCTAAAATAAAGCGGTACTCAAACAGACCTTGTACAGGAGAGAATTGGTAATACGTCTTATTTCAGTGCTACAAGTCAATGCAGCCGACAATGAAGTTTCTCAGAAATCCCTGTACTGTCTCCAGGTGTAAAAATCAAACAACACCTCCAACTTTACAGGTAGATTTCTCGGTTGTAAAACCCAATTACGTTCCGTCTATTAGGTCCGGGCCTTAAGGAACAACCCCTCGTACAGGAACTGCCATTGTGCTGTTTTCTCAAGCGATATTAAATATAAATTGACGTCAATGGCACCGAGATGCTAACAGGTAATGTACCTGTTCAGATTCCGGAACCATTGTTGCATTTAAACGATAACAATTTTGCCAGAGTTGGGTATTCTCTACCGAACCCCCCACCACGACCATTCACTGTAGTATTTTTTCATATTTCCGACTAATTTTAACGATTCATATGAATGAACAACACTTGACACTATTTTCAGAACGACACAACATCTCTTGAATAAATAAAGCAATGTTTACATACATCTAATTTGAATTCAAAAATATTATTGTATTGACGTTTACTCTCATATTGTCACTTTTAATTCACTATCTGGCTAACGCGTCATTCACTGTAAGCTTTTATTAATAAAAACCGACGTGTTTTGCCTTCTCATTTTCCAGGGATTTTTGACGATAAATCATGTAATTAGTGTCCAGAGACGGATATTTAGTCACCTTTCATAAGAGGCCAAAACCCAACAGATGACATTTCTAAATACTAGCTGTGCTTGTTTTAAAGAAGTCATCGCAAACCTACACTATCGATTTGAAATTAACTATTTATAGACAACACGGCGCAAAGATTGCGTGACTTTATCTTTTAAGAAGCTTCGAATTAAAGTTTCGAATACAGACAATTTTAAAACATTTTATTTGCCGGCGGAGGTTTATTTCATTAAATTCCATCAAATTGTGTTTAAAAATTATTTTAAAGTTAACACAAATTTCTTAAATGACATAACTGAGACATTAAAGCAAACCGTAAAGTAAGTAAATCATAAAAGTAAAAAAAATCTCGCTTCCAAAGCTAAATATAACTGTTAAATAGTTAAAAAAAATTACAAACATAACCTCAATTGCTCAGTCATTGACGAAATCTAGTTAACTGCCATTATCCTTATGGAGCGGCAAATTTGAAATCCCACACTGTAATTAGAGCTGAAAGATACGCCGAATATCGATACATAAAAAGAATCAAAATTTAGTATTTGTCGATACGTCCGGTTTTTGTTTGCATCGGTGTCAACTGTTATTAATAATGTTAAAGGACAATAACTATTTAGAGATGGACAATTTTTTTGTTCTGTTGCGGTTACGGTTACATATCTACTCGAATAGTTCAATTTTTTATTTTAAATTCAAGTTTATAGTAATGAAATAAACGCTACAACAAATCGACGTATCGATAAAATATATCAATGTGTCATATCGCATTGTGTTGCCTTATCGTATCGTATATCTGTATATCATATACAACACAACTTTTATGCTCTATTTATGTTTTGTACCGATACGTGAATCTTATCGTAGGGTCAGTAAAAAATTAGAATTCTAACTGATGAGCCAGATCTTGTGAATATGCAAAGATTCATATAATTTGATCGAAATTTCGGATCTATCTTATTTAGACGATTAAATCCTGGAGCTTTTTAGAAGATGTTAAAGTGTTAAAACTCTTGTGTCGGCGAGGGCTTTGTCGCCTGTCAGTTTCGGCTAATGCGGGCTGTTTAAAAGTGTTGTCACTTTTTCAGGATTACAGTTGTCCTTTATCTCTCGAACAGTTATTATGTTCATCACCAACAAAATGGTGTTTAAAAGGCGAATTTTATCGTTATGAGAATTTCATTGACATTTCTGCATATTAAAAAGCTGTTAGCGAATACATCTGGCTCGCCAATCTACTGCCAAGCAGTGACCGTGTCAGTAATAAATTGTACGGAATATCAGTCAGTCATGTGAGGCGGATCCAGCTTCTGGTGCAACCGACAGGTTTTCTTTTAGCATAATCCTTGCGTCGGAATGCAAATTGCAAACCGCTCTTAAGGCGCAAGCAGTCGTGTTCTACCGCCCAATGCGGCTCCACCATCGCTTCCAATTAATACCGATGGAATTAGACGCCTATTTATCACGTGACTCCTTTATTTTTAAATGAAAATAATTATTGTGTCCGTTGTAATTTTATGTTTATGTGTCGTCCAATTAAAGATGCTCCTCTCGACGTCTTCCCACCGGTTCTCTGTTAATTTCGCCTTAATTCGAGCATTCTTGTTAATTTGAATAAGTGACAGCCTATTGAAATAAAATATAGAGGGCTTCCGAAAAACCGAACTGAAACGGTAGGCGTCGACAACTCGGTTATTTACAGAACGAGTCCACAGAGTGGAATTGAAATGCGTTTTGTGGCTACCAACACTTGGGCAGGTATCACCTATCTGCAATATCTATAATGATACGTTTTGCACGAGAGATTGATCACGTTCCACCCATTCGCGGGCGAAATTGCACAAAGCGGCCCAAATAACGATCATCAACGACCTTTAGTTAAGTAGATGGCGCACATATCGAGGGGAACCTCTTTGTGACTGTAATCTTCACGTTTCAATAAAACCAATGTCTTCCAAATGGTTCGGCGCAAGAACATGAATAATCAATGAAGGGACGAGCGGTGCTTCGAAAAATCCCTATTTATGGATGCCAACGAACATGAAGAGAGTACTAAAATTCTTTATGATACTTTCCAATTCGTAAAATACAATCTAATAAAACAGGTGAGGTGTCTGAAGACGAAGACGCTTTTGACGTCATTTTGTGCTCTCACAGACGCTTAAAGCTTTATTTAGTATTTTTATTCACTGTCACGCTGTCTGTACTTCCACAAATCTTATAAATAATTTATAATTTATTTTATTATTAAAACAGCCAGTGTCAGCTCTGTAGGTTTTGCTGACTAAAACGTACTTTATATCACATTAAATTAAAATTGGTTACGGATTGAAAGCGACAAATTTTGAAACCGCCACCATCAAGAATGTTCATTATTTATTTTGAAAATTCAACTATTGAGAACGGTCGTTCTGAAACAGAGATGAAATAAATAATATACTTGATATATTAATATGTTAATTGGTTACTAATGGAGTATATTAGGTGAAATTGAAGGAAATAACTGTTTAATTTCCAACTGTATCTCAAGTGTACACATAAAATATTCGACAGCAAAAGTGTCAGTTATAGACACTCATATATTTTATATTTTTATTTCTGTTGATAAATTAAAAGTCACATTTCACAACTGTCAGTTTCTCACTATATCAGTTTAAAGTGTGGAGATCCATTCTCAAAGAAGGGCTTGATGATATAAGGTATGTAGAAAAGTCTACCCCATTCGGGAGGATGAAAATTTATTTAAATGCAGAGAGCTTTCGGTCACTTTTTGTGCATCATTAATACAGTAAATTAAATTAAATGATCACAAAGATGTGATGTACGAAGATTTTCTTCAGACATCTTGTCGACAAGTATTTTAACATGTTTGGGATCATTTAATTTAATTTACTGTACGGATGATTCTCACAAAGTGAGCGAGAGCGCTCTGTATGTAAATAAATTTTCATCCTCCCGAATGGGCTAGACTTTGAGTTTTCTACATCCCTTAAATACATATATCAATTTAGTTCAGTTCAATATATACCGAAACCGAAACCGAAAATTGGCCAAAAATTTAAGACATTTTTTTTGTCTAATATTGCCTGTGTTTTTTCAAGTATTATTTTGGAGTACCAATTTTTGAGCTGTTCGCAGACATGTATCATGTATAATTGCAAACTTCTGAAGAGCACCCATAGTTGTAAGGTTCTGAATGTGAAGTGTTAATCCGCCATTATAGTTATGCCAGTA
>QDEB01071324.1:0-29710 GCA_004193795.1 Asbolus verrucosus
AAATTATATCATTGATGTCCCATTTAAAATAACAAAATTGTGATGATCGCCGAAAATTTTATTTCAATACCTCGATTTTTTTCTTTATATAAATAAAGTTTTGTTTACATCCGATGTATAACTGTTGACACTAATATAAATGATGGAAGTTTAAGTAATCTTATGAAGAAATAGCAATTTATCGATATACAAAATTTTGGGTGTCAACTATTTCAAAAATCCTTGTAAATCTTATATATTAATTGCAGTATAATGTTTTTAATTTTAAAATTAAATACTTTAAGCACATCAGTAATACACGATTCAAGTTTAAAAGGGATGAAAGAAAGAATGATGTAAATGATTAATATCTCATAAATTTATGAATGGAAATTTTGATAGTAATCACGTCAGAAAAATTCTATCAAATAAAGGGTGACACTTATTTCAAAAATTTAGGTACAACATTAGTTTAGCTGGATACTATTACTCTTCGCAAAGACTTATCTGAAACATTTTTGTATACATTTTTTGTGTATACTGACGATTACAATAAATTTTATTAAAATCGTTTTAATTATCTTTGAAAAAGTTAAATTCGCTGAACTATTTTAGTAATGAAAACGAAATATTAATAAACTAAAGTTCGGTCTCTTTCAGTAAACAATTTTGTGTTTTTTTTTTAATGAATTTTAATAGGAAAAAGTATATTCAAGAATTTTTCGTCTATCATTGTCAAAGCAAAACTATTCACGCCGAATTATAGTCGACCTCGCTTATCTTCAAAAACAATTTTTAATAAATGAAAACTAATAATTGTTATACTATTACGTTTTTCATTGCTTTCGCTCGCTTTCACGAAAAATTCCTTCCCTTAATGTTGTTATCTACTTATTTATTATTTGAAGATATCTCTGTAAATAGTGATTATTATCTGTAACGTTATTTTCGTGGTCTTTTTTGGACCTATCTCGTGTCAGCTATCAGTGACCTAATTCCGCATCGTCCCATCTGAAAAAACTGCGTGTACGCCACTGCGTAATGCACCTTTTTCCGAATTTTCGATTAATCAGCAACGCATCGAAGATTAATTCAACGCGAAATTACGTAACAATGACACTTGACACTTAAATCCTGGAAGAGTGTATATAAAATTCATTTTGAGTCAGTGGCGCCGTCGGCTATGCAACCCACAATACACGTGTGGAAATAATTGACGAGGCAATAAGTCAGACAAGTTTTCGCCGCAGTCGCAGTGGAGTCGTAGAGGACGTGAATTGAAAGTATCAAGTTGGACTGCTATGCGTCACGTACCTTTCTAGTTAACCTAAAAGTTGGTATTTCTGCCTGAAATGTTTACAGGGCCGTTTACGGGTCGAATAAGCGAAAAATGAGTGGGTAAATAAGAAAAAAAAACGAGCCCCGAATGTGATAAATAATTATTAGGCGATGAGTGATATTTATAATTTTTTTGTGTAGACCATCTTTGTTATGTTACTATTCACAAGATCCACAAGCAATCGATGACGGCTGGTGGGGATATTATTACATGTAATGTTGTTGTGTGTTACTTGAGAATTAAAAAAAATACTCGAAAATGTTATGAATTTGTGCGAAAAGTGAGTTGGAAGGACCGATAAAAGCGTTGTACATCAAATCCGTTTGCAATTCTTGGGCATAGCCCTTTTACAAACATTATCGTGTGACGGTCAGGTATGGCTCGTTATAATCTTCTGGAAAGTAACTTTTCCCGAGTTGATGATTAACGTGACTTACATTGTGTTTTAAAATCATTTTCCCGTGAATTACCGTTAAAAAACCGTGAAAAATCGTGCAATCCTAGCGGGTGATTTTCTTCTAGGATTTAATTATGTAAAATTATCCCAAAATGACTTCAAAACTGGAAAAAGTGTCGCCTAGTCCTGTTAAAACGCATGGGAGTGCAAAAACCAATCCCAAACAAGACATAGGCTATGGATACAAAGAAGAAACATTCGAATTCGACCCACCACCGGAAGCCCCAGTGTTCCACCCAACTGAAGAAGAATTCAATGATCCCCTGGAATACATCAACAAAATCCGGAAGTATGCAGAAGGTTCTGGCATTTGCAAAATCAAGCCACCTCCAGTAAGTCATCTTGCAACAGTTTTTTTTTTTTTTTGTATTTTCATGAACAACCTTTCGACATATTTGTAGACTTTGAACCATTGTCAGGGAATCTCCAATCCGCTATTTATATATTAACTCTATTTATTACCAACTTAAAATTAAGCCAAGTTTTGTAGGTAATAACCACATTTATATTGCCTTGGCCACCATATTTGCATGCTTCATTTACATTTAAATGGCCACAAATGACACAATAAAACTCATTTTCTGGTAATTATCTCGGTTTTAAATTGGCGATTTTTTCTAGAATTGGCAACCTCCATTTGCTGTTGACGTCGACAAGCTGAGATTTACCCCAAGAATCCAAAGACTTAACGAGTTAGAGGTTGTTTTCCCCCACTCGCAAAACCCCCCCATTAATGTTTGATGAATTCTAGGCTAAGACCAGAGTTAAGTTGAATTTTCTTGACCAAATCGCCAAATTTTGGGAACTTCAAGGTTCCACGCTTAAAATCCCAATGGTTGAAAAGAGATGTATTGACTTGTACACGTTGCATAGTATTGTTCAAAGTCAAGGTAATTGTCTAATTATTGTAATCACATTTTTAATCGGCTACTTTTGTTAGGTGGTTTCGAACAAGTAACCAAAGATAGGAAATGGTCGAAAGTTGCCATTAATATGGGATACCCACCTGGCAAAAGCAGTGTAGGGACAATACTCAAAACGCACTATGAAAGATTGATCTATCCTTTCGACCTATTCAAACTGGGAAAAACTTTGAATTTTGTAAGTTCGCCTTCTCAATTAATCGATCAGCTCTTATTTTGAAATTCTTTAGAAAATGACATCACCAATTAATGAAGAAAGTGAAAAGGCCGATAAAGATTATAAACCACACGGGATTGTCGGCCGTATGGCCATTAAACCTCCACCTGAAAAACATGCACGTCGGTCAAAACGCTTTGAAGCTGATGTAATATTTTTTTGCTTAAAAAAAAAACTGCTTTACTTAAGTAGGGAAAAGTTGTAGACGATGATTCGAGAGGTGCAATATGCGACATTTGAAATTTATCACACAATCATAGATTTTAATTTCACAAACCTCGAAGAACCATTACTGTGATTTATTTACAGCTTTGGTTTTGGTAGAGGTGACATCAACTTTGACAATCTACATACAAAATAGCTGCTTACATATTGATTGCTTTGACTTTGCCAGTACTTAAAAACTTCTTTTTTTTTGTAGTGTAGTAATGTCTATCGAATAAGTTAATACTTTGAAGGGTAACTGATAATCAATCACTCTATCCTTAAGTTTTTTTTGTTTCACAATCTAATCCTCAATTTGAATTAATTTAAATTTTTATGCTTTACTTTTGATCATCTGAAATATTAAATTTTATAATAATTTGGCATTTTCTAATTTAATTTCAAATACTAAAAAATAAGAAAACAACAATTGTGTCAATTTTGACAATATGCTTTTAAATAATTCCTGTTAAGATGTTCTTAATAGCAATGGCCTTCATACAGAAAGTCTTCCTTTTAAATTATTTTTTTAGAATAACAGGGATTGATTTAAAAAAAAAAATGTTTTTCAGAAAATGTTTGTTTTTTTTTAATCTATTACCACATTAAAGTTTTTTAATAAACATAAGCAGTTTTTATAGAATGTTTATAAACACTTTTCAGAGTTATAATGTGGTGGTAGACACTCGTTAGATTGAGTGGTTATTGCCTTAAATTCGCACTGGCTGTAACAGCTGAAATTTGACAATGGATGTCTGGAATATCAAAGTGATTACTAAGTTCAGGTATTAGTGGCTGTTATTTGTGTATTTTGTTGAGAGTGTGCGTTGGGAGCATATTTGAAAGAAGACTGATGCTAAAAACAATGTAAACTCGCCTGTCATGAAGTCAAAATGTAACTTTCACCGCTAAGCCATAACCGCACTTGGTTGTAACAACTATGAAGTGTTTAACCAGCCAGTGAAACTGTCATGGACAGATTAAGCTACATTGTTTAGAAATAGTTTGTCAAAATTTTATAAAAATCTAACAAACAATTATATATACTTTTTGAGGGTCACAGTATACGTTCGAAAGTCAGAACCCGTTCAATTTTGATAACGATAAAATTTATATAAATAAAAAATATCGCTGTGGTTGATATTATTTCAACTTTATTTACGAAACGAGATATTGCACTAACTGTACTGAAATAAGATTGTACTTGATAATGGTTTACGATTGTAAATATTACATTACTATATATTTTAATTGGAAAAGGGCGTTTCCAAATGTTCACACATCCCTCCCAAGCTAATACATAATGAAGTTGAGTCCAGATTTCACGACTAGATTGTCAAATGCATGAACGATTTGTTATTTTTTGTTCCAAGATAGCGACATCGTTATTTTTAGACAAATTTTGACGTTTATTGTGCCTCGCTTGTGCCGACACCATATTTCCCGTAACATTAATTGATGATTTTATTTTAATTTCTTTTACACATAGTACTTGGGGATTAGAAGTAGTATCTAACTTTAATCGTCTGTTAATAACATTTTTCCAACTTGACTAAAGCGAAATCTAAGCTAAGAAAACGTAGGGTTAAAGGAAACTTTTTAGCCCAAAATTGAGGACGAAATGAAAGAAGAATGTAAAGATGACAACAAGGAGTTGAAACGTCTCCAGTTTTACGGCGCCGGTCCGAAGATGGCAATCAGTAAAGAAAAAGAAGAAGAAAAAAGGAATAATAAAACAGTCAATTACGATTTCGATCCAGTGAGTGTTAATGTTGATTGTTTTGTTTTTTTTTCTCTTTGAAAGAAATTAACGAATCATTTTGACAGCTCGCTAAATATGTTTGTCACAATTGCAATCGCGGCGATTCCGAGGAATATATGTTGTTATGTGATGGTTGTGACGACAGTTACCATACATTTTGTCTAATGCCACCGTTGAGTGAAATACCCAAAGGTGATTGGCGATGTCCTAAATGTGTAGCCGAAGAAGTTTCCAAACCGATGGAAGCGTTTGGATTTGAGCAAGCTCAGCGCGAATATACGTTACAGCAATTTGGAGACATGGCCGATCAATTTAAATCAGAATATTTTAATATGCCTGTCCATGTAAGTTTTTAGTTCGACTTATTATGGCGGGTTCATACAAGTAATTAAGAAAGTCAAGTAAGAGAAGTTTAATATACGGATCCATGTGTAAGTGTTACTATATGAAGTAAGAAATTAAGAAGGTAAAGTAAAAAGTTTGACAACTAGAGGAAATGCGCATGCTCGAATAACTTGCCATTCGCCTCTGTTGGTCCAGGAATTTGGAAATGATTAAAGTGCAGACCATGATTGATCGTTTCTTTCTGTATAAACGTCAGCTACTTTTAAATTTTACTTTAGTTTCTTCCTTTGCTGTCTTAAATTACTTGTTGTATAAACCCGTCATTAATGAAAAGTTACTGAAACAAGTTTGGGTAGGTGGTGCCGACGAGTACGGTCGAAAAAGAATTTTGGCGTATCGTTTCTTCAATTGATGAAGATGTTACCGTCGAGTATGGAGCTGATCTTCATACAATGGACCATGGATCAGGTTTCCCGACCAAAACGTCTTTAAATTTGTTACCTGGAGATAAAGAATATGCTGATTCTGGTTGGAATTTGAATAATTTACCAGTTTTGGAAAATTCGGTTTTGGGTTATATCAATGCTGATATATCAGGGATGAAAGTTCCTTGGATGTATGTAGGGATGTGTTTTGCAACGTTTTGTTGGCACAATGAAGACCATTGGAGTTATTCAATTAACTATTTACATTGGGGCGAAGCTAAAACTTGGTATGGAGTTCCTGGGAAAATGGCTGAAGCATTCGAAGAAACTATGAAATCGGCTGCTCCAGAATTGTTTCAGTCACAACCTGATTTATTGCATCAACTAGTTACTATAATGAATCCCAATATTTTAATGAAAGCTGGAGTTCCTGTTTTTCGCACAGATCAACACGCCGGAGAATTCGTTGTTACCTTCCCAAGAGCATACCATGCGGGATTCAACCAGGGGTATAGTTAAATCCAACTTGGTTCGCTACTACTCGAAAGTAATTTTGTTAGCATCTGTTCATTTTTAGGTACAATTTCGCCGAGGCTGTTAACTTCGCACCAGCAGATTGGTTGAGAATGGGACGCGAATGTATTTTACATTACTCAAATTTAAGGCGTTTTTGCGTGTTTTCTCATGATGAATTAGTCTGTAAAATGGCCTTGGATCCCGATAAGTTAGGGTTGACAATAGCCGCAGCTACATATCAAGATATGTTGCAGATGGTTGAAACTGAGAAAACTCTGAGAAAGACCCTCTTGGATGCGGTATTTGTTAATTTTTGTTATTTTTTTTTTGAAAATTACTATTGATCCGTGTTGTTTTAGGGCGTCTCCAATGCCGAACGAGAGGCTTTTGAGTTGCTTCCTGATGACGAGAGACAATGTGACACATGCAAAACCACATGCTTCCTTTCTGCAGTAACATGCAAATGCTCACCTGATGTGCTTGTTTGTCTTCGACATTATGCTAATTTATGCAGTTGTCATCCAGAAAATTACACTCTTCGTTATCGTTACACGTTAGATGAATTACCAGTAATGCTTAAATCTTTGAAATTAAAAGCCGAGTCTTTTGATCATTGGGTTAATCGTGTTAAAGATGCTCTAGATCCTAAAACTCCAAAAACATTAACGTTACATGAATTGAAATCTTTACTTAATGAAGCTGATGGTAAAAAATTTCCAAAATGTGATTTACTTCAAACTTTAACGGATGCAGTAGAAGATGCTGAAAAATGCGCAAGAGTTATTCAGCAACTAGATTTAAATAAAATGCGTACGCGCACTAGAAATTCATCAGATACAAAGTACAAACTTACATTAAAAGAATTAATTCTTTTCCATGAAGAATTAGATAGTTTAGTTTGCGTTTTAGAAGAAGCTAAAAGTATTAAAGAATTGTTAGAGGAAACTACAAAATTTGAAACTACCAGCAAAAATTTGTTGGAAATGAGATTAAGTGAATGTTCAATATCAGATTTAGAAGCGTGCATTAATCAAGGAAGTAGTTTATGTATAGAACTTCCGAATTTACGTAGTATTAAAATGAGATTACGTCAAGCAGTCTGGCTTCACGATGTTCTATCTTACAAGAAGAAAACGGAAGTTCTTGGACTTGAATCCATCAAAAATATCATAAAACAAGGAAGCCAGCTCCCTCCTAATCCTGAGATTGAAAAAGAATTGAGTGAACTCCAGATTTTGTTGACAAAGAGTGAAGAGTGGGAGGAAAAAGTTCAAGCAGTACTCAAAGATACCGGGAGTGAGGTATTGATTGAAGTCGATAAGCTCTTAAAAGAAGCAGGACAAATAAATTCGTATCTTCCATCAGAAGAATTCCTTTTTGAGGCGATGGATCGTGCTCGAGATTGGTTGAGGCAGTTAGAAGAAATGAACTCAGCTGAATGTTATCCTTATTTTAACGACATGGAAGAGTTGATCAAAAAAGGACATCAGCTGGCCCTCCATTTGGTAGAAGTGAGTAAACTCGAGTCATTTTTAGAAACAGCCAATTTTTGGAAGGAGAGAACAAGTCGGTCTTTTCTTAGAAAAAATTCGTCATGTAGTTTAATGGAAGCGTTATCACCAAGAATACAATTAAATAATACAACCAAATGCCGTAAGAAAGTTACAGAAGAAGAAACGCAAGGCATTTTTAATCTGACTAGTGATATGGATCCAGCCACTGTAGTGTCCTTGTTCAAAGAAGCTGAACAAAAAGAAATGGAATTAATAAAAAATATAAAAGCAGCGAATTTAGAAAAAAGTCTGGATCCGAATGATTGTGCCTCATTCTGCGTATGTCAGAGAAGTTTATTTGGTTTAATGATGCAATGTGAACTCTGTAAAGATTGGTTTCATTCAAATTGCGTCCCACTTCCCAAAGTTGCGTCTTCAAAGTACAAAGGAAACTTCACAAGTGTTGCTCTACATTTGGGATTTAAAGACTGTAAATTCCTATGTCCCAATTGTTACAGAACTAAACGTCCACGTTTAGATGCTATTCTTCTACTACTGATGTCATTACAGAAGTTATATGTACGTGTTCCTGAAGGGGAGGCGTTACAAAGTTTGACCGAACGCGCAATGAATTGGCAGGATAGAGCAAGACAATTGATTCAACATCCAGAACTTGAAGCGGCGAAAAATAAACTGTCTTCATTTAGTCAGAAATACTCTGAAGCAGCTGCAAGACAAAGAACTGAGAAAATTATATCAAACGAACTAAAAAGAGCTTATAAAAATCCTGAACTACTTCAGAGAGTCCAAGAAATTGCTCCGTTCAGCGGGGTTACTCAAGAAGATCATAAACTTGATGAGTCAATTATAACAGATTCTTCAGATGATTCTAAAGGATATTCGTCGGCTGATGATCGAATGGGAGAACATGCTTATTCTTTGCATTTTCCAAAATTCGATAGCGGGGAATATAAATTACAGATCCCTGCGGATATCAAAAAACAAATCGAAGATCTTCTAATGGAAGGCGATCTATTAGAAGTGTATCTTGATGAAACCTTCCAGTTGTGGAAACTACTACAGGCTTCGAGAGATCCCGAAAAAGAAGCAATATTAATAGATTTTGATGTAAGTATACTACATTTCATAATTTGTATGTATCGTCCCACGAAATTGTTCCGAAAATATTTTGACGGCAACAATTTATTGAGCACCGATTTTATTTGATTTCAGATGCACTCTAAAAACATGCCTTCTAAACGAGGACGCAAGCGACGTTCTGACGAGCTCGAATTGATAAAGAAGACAAAAGTGGTTAAAAACGATAGTGATACTAAAAAAGCTAAACAGCATAAAACCAAAGAAATCGGACAAGGAAAGAAAGAAGGGACACGGCGCAAGGGTCGTCGTCGTCAATCTACGGGTTCAGAGGACGATGATGAAGATAGTTGTGCTGCAACAGGTTGTTTAAAGCCTTCCGGCGAAAACGTTGATTGGGTTCAATGTGATGGGGGATGTGATAAATGGTTTCACATGGCTTGCGTCGGTTTATCTGCACAAGATATATGTGAAGATGAAGATTATATCTGTATGACCTGCTCGCAAAATACTTACGGAACACTCAATACCATGGATAGTTTATCGTCTGTTAGTTCTGATTGTTCCACTCTAACCCAGCCTTCCACTTCTAAAGACTCTGTTCAGTGCAAATTTTAGTCATAATTGTCCAGGGATTTATCCAACGGACTGATACAAGTATTTTAGTATAGGTGATGTATACACTGTTCAGTTGTGATAATTTAAGATAAGGAATGTAAAAATATTTCTTGTATCATTATGATTTTACACTTTTATTGATTTTCTTTTTTTTGTGTATAGTTTTTCTTTACTGAAACTGTAGATCAAATGCTATTTATTATGACTTAATCGGGTTTATCTACAGTTCATTGCTTGCTTTGCTTTTATTTTACTTTCTATTATTTACATGAACTGTAGTTAAATGTATCAGTTAGTTTTATTATTTATTATTCGTATTCTCTTGTGTTTTTTCGGATATGCACTGCGGAAACGCGATAGAGATTATCTATATTTTTATATTTTTCTTGTTTTATCATGATCAATTAAGTTTTCTAATAGTTGTAAGAAGTATTAAGTAATTAACATTATTGTCCTTGCAATTTTTTTGTCAATAAATACTTTTGGATACTAACAAGTTGTTTATTTACTAACAAGTTTTGTTTAATTGTAACCCCCAAATTAAAAATATGTTTTCGGATCATATTATATAGTGTCCTCCAAATTGTCATGTTAAACCCCTGAGACGGTTGTATTCACTTTTTAGGTATTATTGGGGTTTTACAAGTGTTTGGGCCGTCCGTTTTACCTGTCTCGGTAACACACATAAAAACTTATTGAAATCCATAAAAGTTAATATTGCCGCCTCAGGGCTTTAACATAACAATTTGGATGATAGGATATCCTCAACTCAATTGTTATGCTCGCTCATACTAATAATGTAATAACCGACACACAATTGGTCCGAAACGTTGTGAATAAAACAATTTTAGGGTGGTGTTTACACAATTAAACAAAATCTGTCATTGAAATGCTTTAAACCAAGAAATTACAATTGTTTGTTATTAACTCTACTCATGAAGTTAAATCTAACAACTAATTTAACGAATATATTGCAATTGAAGACATCTAGCAGACTGACGTCACAAATAATGTTGAAAATGAAAATTGGCGCAGGCGCATTTCAGAGACTTTCAAAAGTGAGGGATTTCCCCCTAATGTGGTTTGTAAGTTGTCCGCTAGATGTCCATAAAGTTTTCCCTCGCAATTTCAAATTCGTATAGTTTTGTTATTATTGATCACGACACAGCTTCCTTGTTATTGGCCGTACGGACTTGCGGTTTTCACGTATTGATTCAACGTGATGAGACGCATATTTTCATGCATCATAATAACTGGACCTTCTTGAAGAAAGCGGGCTTATTGGCACACTTCCGTTTAAATAGTGAAATTCAGTAATTACATCACCATGGCGACGCAAATGCGCTTTTTGCTGGCAGATGCCACAGCCATAATTTTTCTTTCTTCTCGCAACGGGGTGGATAGTTTAAGAAGTTTGGTCTGTAAATTTTCAGACTTGAACGCCTTCTGTATTTAGGAGAAAATAAAAAAAAAGATTCATATCTATCCCCTCGCACCATCTTGCGAGTTCTACACCATATAATGTGTTCTCGAGTAAATGTAAGGTGGCGTCCTAGGCGTCGATCTTTAAGTTTGAGGAATACTTTCGTCTTGCGAGGTTTTAGTCTTGGCGGAGCGTTTCTTACGTGCCTATTAATAATAAGATTTGCTTCCTCTCTACCTTCTCTTCGCATTGATTCGTTTCTGAGATGTTCTTTTTTGTAACAATTCGAAAAAATTGCCAAATTTATTTAAATTTCATGTAAATACAGAAGTTGTCTCAAAACAGCTTCTTCATTATTGCATTTATAAACACAAATATGAATATTTTACATAAATTATCACATATTATGATTTATAACAAACTGTGTTTGCAATTCCAATTTTTATTGATTCATTGTTTAATATTAAACAATTAAGTACTACAATACTACATAAAAAGTTTATTTGTGGTTACGAGTAAAGCGTATTAATATCGTTGGTTTAATTTAAATTTTGAATATTTCATTTTCATCGATCCAGCCATTTGGACGTTGTTACATTTTCAACAGCTTTAAATGAATTATGATTGAAGCTTAGCCAATATATTGACCTTTCTTGATGTAGGTGCAGGTGTAATTGCGGCCTACATTCACTTCAACCCGTACCTTTTATCCATTCGATTTCATAAAAAAATTAATATCAAAAGAGGGAACGCATTTTGTAAATTGAATCAATAGAATCGTTGCAATTTTCATTGGGACAACTCAAACATATAAAGTAACAATTGTTATTGAGATCATAGAGAACCGTGTTACAGGTCATTTACTACTACTCTAAGGACTTCCTGATTTCACTCCCGCGAGATGTGATACAAAGCAGTTCGGAAATTCCAGAGGACTTCCATAATTTGTTACCTCAATTATAGAAAAGCGAATTGGACATTCTATGAAGACTTTAATAAACATTGTGACTTGTATCCTAACACTAAGATTTTACTGAAAAAACGTCACATCTTTAAAAAGAATTAACAAGAAAAAAACCCGACCAGCTCCACCTGCACTAAATAACAATCAAACCCTGTGTTTGATCAATCGTAATTTGTTTTGACAGCGAAATTTCCTCTGTTGCGCATAACGAAGTCGGAATGATTTCTATTAGAAGCACGTTCATATATATGCAAGGTATAATAAAGTTCCAACATGTATTAATTTGTGTCCGACCGATTTAAATGAAACGTCAGCTATTTGCACAATCGACAGAAACAACCGCGAAGCAGGGATCCCCCCAATTTTGCAACACCTTTCCAATAATCAATTCAGCATCATCTTTTGTATCGTTTTTATAAAATAAATAAATAAACTTTAACGTATTTAACCGATTTAAATGAACCGTCAGCTGTTTTTGACATAACCGACAACCTTGCGAGAATATGGAAATACTCCAACTTTGTAACGTTTTAGAAGCCTGCAACATCCACATAGTAATTCCGCTTTTGACTAT
The DNA here is from genome assembly GCA_004193795.1 of Asbolus verrucosus. Taxonomy (NCBI): domain Eukaryota; kingdom Metazoa; phylum Arthropoda; class Insecta; order Coleoptera; family Tenebrionidae; genus Asbolus; species Asbolus verrucosus. Next base: position 12,338 of record QDEB01071324.1, read on the forward strand.
AATTGTTTGATTTTTTTTTTTTTTTCATTAATTAGTGAAAACAAGTAAAACATTTTAGTTTTTTTTTATAAAAACTTTCAGCCAGGTGGAAAATTTAAACGAGAATTAACAGTAGGTATGGAGCAATTAGCGTGATTATTTTAGTATTTCATGCCTAAGTTTCAGAGCTTTAAAATTAATTACTGTAAAAGCTCGGTCATTTTTAGTACGTCATAAAACAAGTTATTTTCATGATTTAATACCACTATTTTAACCATAGAGCAAAAATGCTTTTGGCATTTTTCTGTTGCGTTGTTGGTTGATTTAGTGTTACACGTCTGCGCTTAGTGGTCCGAAAATGCTTGTTCCCCCGAGATCAGTGGCAATGTCATCCATGGTCGGTTTTTGGGTTGTTTGTAATTTCTCGGAAGGTCTCTGACGCGCCCTAAGATATCTTTCAGGTGGAACACTGAAGTTCCGCGAAATTTTCAGATAAGTTGTGGGTGTAAGCTTGCACCCTCGCGAAGATGATTGGCGCTTGAATATACAATCTTGAATTGATTGTTCTAACTTGTCAATACCCGAATTCTCCAGTTTTGATAGGCACTATGGGGTGAAAAGCTGAAACTTTTTTGTAATTTAATTCGGCGACGTGAAGGTGTGACAAAGAGGGATTACCGTTATTGAATGAAGTGGCAGATCCTACTTTGTTTAACGCTTCTGGCGAAGTATTTTGAAACGCTCTATAGAATAGTATAAGATATGATTGAATAATCTAACGCATATATTTTTATGAAAACGTGAATCTTGTACATCTATCACTTTTACCCACCATATTCCTTCTTTACGCTGCATATTCGCCAAGAAATATTATTTGTACAATTGGGTTTTCGTTTTTGAGATTCTTGAATGGAAATAAATTGACAACCATTCTGTGAATGAATGAATTGCGATGGTCTTTGTCAGTTGTTAAGAGCGTATAGCACCCTCATGTTAAAAGTTTTAAAACACAACATAGAAGAATTTTTTGAGAAAATTTGAAACGATGCTTCCCTTTTTTTAGATTTTTAAAAAATCCTTAAATAAAGTTAGGAAATTGAAGAGAACATGACCAATTTTAGAGCTTAATACAAAGGTGGCTGTGCACTAATAAGAAATTACGTAAAAAGAGAAGCATACTTTAATCTTTGTTCTAATCGGTGATAAGAGAGGTAATCTGATTATATTTACTCTTATATCAAAATGTACTCTTTTCTAAAATTTTCTTTAGAGAATTTAGCAATTTTTATGTGGGCAAGGGAAAAGTCTGAAAGTCGTGTTGTAATTTAATTCGTGCGCGTTTTAGGTGGGGTTTCGAGATTCTTGTCGGTGTTGTTGTGAGGGTTTGAGGATTGTCTTAAGAGCCAGTTGTCCAGTGTGGTTGAGTGATTCAGCCTGGTGTGGTTAAGTTTCGGGTGGTCGATGTTGCAAAAGGGAAACTCGGACCTGTTTGAGCTGGGTATAAAAAACTTTTCATGATTTAATACACGGCCGGAATTTATTGTGCAAATAGGTAATAAAATCGCAAAAGTTTTAATTGTAGTTTCATTGTGTTATAAAATATTTGAACTTGTCACTGAATCAGAAAAAAGCCAACAAACATTGGCGCCTTACAAGCGACTGACTTGAAAATAAAATACCGCAGACTAATACATCTTTTCAAAAATACTTGAAATAACATCGCTGCCAAAATTCCCCTTGTTCGAGACCCCACAAAGTGCTATCGACTTGTCGAATGACTTCCAACATCTCCGTTAGGATTTCCTGTCAATTATGAATTAAAACAGCTGACAGCACTTGAGTCAAGGAATAAAATTTAACACGGTTCTTCTTATAAATAATGATTTTTTTGAAGAAATGAAAAGTCCTTCGATTTTATTATAGTCGGACATTTGTAATGCTGCTGGAAACCATGAAAATTCGGAACTAACTTTTGCAACTTATAACTCGAAGATGGGTATTACTTTTACGATGGCCGTAGAGCGGAACGATATGCACTGAAATGCACCACTCCACCCGCAAGAATGCATTTATATTTTCAAAAACTTATTTCAATCTATTCTTTCAGACTCAATACTAAACTCAGTTGTTTTAAAAATGCATAAATATCACTACTGAATATTTTAAACAAAATGTTTTATTTATAAAACAACAGACAAACATCATATAACATTTAAAAACGGATTTTTGTTTCACGTAATATAAAAACCCATTTAAGATAATCGGACAGATAATAACTTCAAATCTATTTTTAAGAAACTATTCTTTTCTCCAAAAATTTTCATTCTATAAAAACGTAGTGTTTTGTTGAAAATACACCTACAGAATCGTGCATTCTTCTACGATTGGCAGTAATTGATAAAAAAAGTGAATTTTTTATGTTGATTGTACCACCATATGCAAATTTTAATTTATAAAAGAATACTCTCTACTTGTTTAATGTGAGTGCAGAACCTACATCTAAAATTAGCGTGTTTTTGTTTCTTGTTATGAAAAGAAGATGAGAAAAGGATGTTGAATGGAAATAGTCACACAAAATAAGTTTTCATCGATTTAAAAATTCCGATTAAGGTGTAATGAAAGTAACAATCTAATTATTTATTTGGCAAATTGTTTATTTAAAAAGATGCTTGTAAATATGAGAAAATTTTAACACTGGCTACTTCTTTACTTTATTTAACTTCATGTCATTCCTCGGGAATGTTTTTTTCATATTAGAATACGCGCACAATAATGAGAATGCGTTAAATTTAAGTGCAGAGTCTGCACCCACATTAAATAGATGGGAAATCTGCTAACTTCAAAGGTACACCGATATCAAAGATCCACCAACTTTAAAGATCTCCACGACTCCACATCTAGACTTTTTTTTTTGTTATGAAAATATTTGTAGTCTTTCCAAAAATTTGTCAGACACTATTGAATTTGCATTTAAAATTTTGAACTTGAAATGGTGCATATAGACAATCTATGATTTTGGCTATTTATGTTCCCTCCTCTGTTCAATAAATGCACAATTTTTTTTTAAATTAGTTCGTGGAAATTGAATGTTTTCATTTTTCATTCATCTTAAATGATGTATGTTGTTGCAAGGATTACAATTACGCGACTTTAAGTTCAAGCTTGGTTGCTTAGTTACTTCCTTGGTTGCTACGCATCGTCTTCAATAATAACTAATGATATATCATTAGTAATTTTAGTCTCCACCCACAATTTAAACTAATTACAACGTATTTGATTGTCTGATACGTAGTCAATTTAACAAAATAGTATTTTTATGATTTTAAAAGCTTAAAACTTTTACATTTTTACAAATGTAAAATGTAATTGCAAATGTCCACTTTTTACTCGTAATTTAATTTTCCGTTTTTTTATCTGTACCTGAAACTAAACTTTTTAAGAAAGTACATATTTCATTTCCATCATCCTTTGGTGTCTCCATGATCCAGTATTATCGTTCATTCTTGTTCTTTAACAAATAATTTAGCAATTTTTTTTGTAAAGTGTTATGAGGTCAATGTGAACAATGAAAACGTGAAAATTTTACAAAATAGTGAACATATGCGGTTTAGATGGAATTTCGTAATTATAAATTAATTAATAAGAGTGTGTGTATTAGGTTCTAGCAATTTTCTCTTAATTGCTTTTTAGGTTTATGGTAAGTGAGTTTACAGTGTGTTCATTTTAAATTTCCGCCCTTAATATCTTTCGATAAAAAAAAATCTTAATGCCGTTCTTTCGAATTCAGAGGGGGACGTTCGACAAAGTAATAGTTGACAAAGTTGACAACCATTCTACCTTCAAAATTTTGCTATAGCACCCTATATCGCGTGATACGTAAAAATCTTTAAAAATATTATCACTTGTCATGAAAACAAAATCGATGTATTTTTAAGGTATGAAGTGTTGTTTTTTAAACTTCTCGTCCCCAATATCCATGAAACCAAAAAAGTGTGTTATTGCGGTTTTTTAAGGTTAACAGGGAAACTTTTAATAAAGTAATATATCCCAGCCATCAAATTTTTTTGCTTTCCACTTTCACTGCTTCATCTTGTCCTTCACACAGCACCTCCTCCATCTCTGCTACATATACCAAACATAACGTAGGACTCAAAGGTCCCCTTTTTCGGTTTAGAATTTTTCTGTATTTCTTCCGTCAACTCATCACATTTATCGTTTATTCAGTTCTCTTTACGATATTTTATTTTCTGTTTCCTCATTTGATTCAATAATGTTTTTGCATCACACTTACATGTATATCGGCCGTTATTTAATACGGATTTTAACAGTTTTACTATTACTAGTCAAATGTTTTATCAATTTTTTGAAAAGTGTCTGTCATGATTTACATTTGTTAGGAGTTGAAGATACAGAATGACGTAATTTGACAACTATTGCTTTATGAAAAGTCTCCATTTTAAATTTAAAAAACCGCAAACAGCACATATTTTATTCCGTTTCAAAAATATTGTGGGTGAGTCAACCGATCGTTTGATGCTAAGGAGTAACATTTTCAAAAATCTTCATTTTGATATATCATGCGTTATGGATATTTAAGATTTTGAAGTTAGAGTGGTTAATATAAGGACTTACAGTGCATCAATTAATACAGAGGTGAAAATCATCCTCTGAGCCTGAAAGAGTTCGTTACGAAAATATCGATGGGAAGTTTTTAAATAGACACACTGTATATTTGCTTTAATATTGAAAATGATTGGAAAGAGTGAATTTGTTTCTTTAGAGGAAAGATAGTGTGTATGACGGTTGGGTTTTGGACTTACTCAAGCATGATTTAGTGGTGAAGGTACGTATGTAAGAGGCGAAAAAACATAACGACGTTAAGTGAATGTTTGTGAGCGGCATCAGGTGCGAAAATTTTAGTGATATTGCTGTTGGAACGTATGAAATTACGTTAAAGCAGTGTAGGTGTCCTTTTAGTATGCCAGAAGTCTAGCTCGATGATGGATATCGTGTTTATGGTATTGCCGAAGGAAGAGTGGTATGAAGGTGGTCAGGAAGTTGTGGCGGGGACAGGTGCTATGATAGTCGCATATGTGTGTAAAATGCATGAAATTACATCAAGTACGATATCCTAGGGCATGTCGGCCGATTTCCTGTAATAATCGAATACCGCGTCGCGGTATAACAAACCGACGTCACTTTGTACACGTCACTTAGCGGTTAGTGAAGCTTTCGTTAATTGCTGGGGGGTCGCATGGTTCCTCGTTCGGGTGGTGGGCTGCAAAGTACATCTTTCAGCAGAGCTGATTAGCAGCGTCGCAAAGCAGAGCGTCGCGGCGCTTGCGCCACCAACGACGTCGACAAGAACGTCGGGTGAGTCAGTTTCTGTTGAAAATCGCGCGCGGTCGGTGCCAGCAACCCCTTAGGGCTTCAATGTCACGTTTCCAGTGCTTTCAAACTATTGTAAACATTCCCCATTCATCAATCATTTAATAGGGTAAGTCTTGGCCGGCATTGGGCGGACGTTACCACGTGGCCGTTTTTTTTTTCAAAATTGTCCCGCTTTTTCGGACAAATCCGATTGAAATTTGGCTGGAAAGTGACGCCGGATAAGCCGGTTTTCCGAGCTGAGGTCAATATTGTTTTTACGTCTGATTCTGTGGTTCGGCAAGTTTGAACTTACGACCGACATGCGGCATTTTGCCAAATGCCATTACTACAAAAACATTTCATTTCCGCTTTGTCATTTACACCAGTTTTTGACGGTTACATGAAATATGTACACTGACGAACGCACTCGTCAACAAATTTGTTTACTTTTACAAACTTTCCCGACCAACTCCGCCGGCAACTCCTTCTTCAAATCCTTCCATCGACGCAATTCAATCCACGCAAAAATTCAATTACTCGTCACCTAGCGCTAAATAAACGGCCAACTGACTCTTAACTCCCTCCGCCAAACTTGCGACAACTTCTAATCTAAACGCAAACTTTCACTCTATATCAAATTTAAAACAGATTATTTCAAAACGCGAACAATAAGACACAAATAAAGACCACTGCGCTACAACACCGCATAATACTCCTAATGTCTATGCTAATGACTTCTTCCTCGACGTTTCGCGCATTTCATAAACCGCAAAAACGCCTTTTTCCATTTTTTCTATTATTGACAACACACCGCCCGTCGTTTGTTGTCTGCACACGCTGTTATTCCTAATTCGGCCATAAATATGGCAATCGCGACCGTACACTTTCTTAATCACGTCATAAATCATTTGAAAAATGCGCGCGCTTATGGCGATCACGACCAGCTGAAATTGCATCAAAAATCTGCAGTTTCTCGGAATTGTTCACGGAGGCAGTCGACGCTGCACGTGAATTAATATATTAAACTTCGAGGGGGCTTCCTGGGGGCGCCAGAAGGAGACTTGGCCCATTCCGCACGAGACGCCGAGCGCGCTTCGCGAGAAAAGAGACAGACTTGAAGTTTCTTTATTTACGTTTATGTTTTAAAGTAAATTAAAAGCAGAAAATTTATTTGCAGAAGTGTAACTCTTTCTGATTTTTTGATGACTTGTTTCACAACATCCGTTCTTCTTAGAGAGCATTTTTACAAAGTTCCAGTTTTTTTTATTGTGCAATTTTTATCTCACTGACAATCTGATGCCAAACAGTGTTTCATTATTATTATTATTTTCACTTAAACATTTAACGCATTAATTAGGGGTCAATGGTTAATTCGAAAAGATTCACTCGATTCACTCAGATTCAAGTTAATAGGTACGAGGCGAAACAACTACTGTCCGGGCCTGTACATTCAGTAATTAAAGAAATTACCGTAACGAGCGACAATAAACGTTTCAGGGGTGTTTTTTGTGCCATCATTAGTATGTTCGTTAAATTTGGCGGTTAGCAAAATACGCAAACAAGTTGTAAATCACTTATTGTGGTTAGGGGTTCAGTAAGTGTCAAAGTTAGTTTACGCTTAAATTTACGTTTATTAAATTCATGCTTTCGGAATACGTAACGATAACATTAGTTTATTGTTCGGAGTAGTTTATTGTCTATTTTATTTGTATTTCGATCGTGAATGTTTAAAATTGAGCAGCAGAAATGATCACCTCCCTCTACCCCTGGTGTTAATGAGTCATTGTTTCTAAGTTACACGCCATCTTCGGTTAAGGGGGCAATGTAACACGTCTTTTAGTTTATAAATTATGTTGAAAGGGCATTTTTTATCGCTCTGAAAGTTACGGATAATCTACCTCATTCTGAAGTCTGCCCTCATCTCCCCCTGTAATTAAATTTTCAATTTAGCCCCTCCTTACTTTTCTGCGTCAATACATAACATCATCATCATGCAACAAAAGTTGGGTTCATTCGTTTGTTCATTCATTCATAACAATTTGGTTACTTAGAGAGAGGATTTTCAAAAATACGTACAAAATTTATTGGCACGTACCCGTTGACAAATTTCATTTTTTTTTTTTTAACAAGTCGTGATGAAGAGATTCGTTAATTTTTATTTCTGGGTATTTACAGAGTCGGCAGAAGAAAGTCTGCGAGGGTCTGTTTAAATTAACTTTGTTTTAAGATCTTTATGGCGCAAATTAGACAAAGCGCTCTCTTTATATTATCATTCTTTATTTAGAGCAGATTAACTTTGACTCATTACATAGAAATTTTTCTTGCCGATTCAATCGTACTCCTTTTGAACAGAATTCGTATGATCTCGCATTAAAATTTGTTGGCTCTGTAAGGTTTGCGTTTTCATCTATAAGTCAATTCTTGAGCGAAGATAATTTATGGGTTGTAGCCCGAATTTTAGTGTTGTTGTGTTGCCGTGTTACAGAATAAATAATGTTGCTACATATATACGGCGCATAAATTTCGCAGACTTAAACCCTTTAGGGGGTAAAATTCGATTGCCAAAATGTATTACAACACATTGCGAATGATATTTTTTGATGGCACTATTCTGAGATACCATTATTCATATTAAGGCGGTTCAAGGAGTTCCGAAACGGATAAAGTCGTAAAAGTCATTATTATGAAAAAGCTACCATCATAAAACATGTTCGTTACATATGCTCATTCAATCTATCTTCCAATTCGTGTTTCACTAAAACAAATCTAACGAGCCATAAGAAAAATTTTGAGTATTTTTTTTTAAATTGTTAAATTTCATCCGCCTGCGGTGGATTCACCGCGATATGCGAAGGCGAAATGTGAGAAAATCGATGTGAACTTTTATATATTTAATTACCAACTCTTATCCCAACGGAAAAGATTATGTACAGGTTATTTTTAGAACCGAAATCGTATCATTCTTCAAATTACTGAATACTCAATCTAACTTTATTGATTGTCAGATACAAAATTGTATGCACCATCTATCCTCAATAGTTACTACGTTATGTTTCAAAATGGAACAGCCTGTAGATCAATATGAACTGAAATATACTCCCAAAGTAATACAAATGTTTTACGTTTTAACGACACGTCTTATAAAGACATTCATCAAGTTTAAAAATTGAAAAACTGGTGACTGTTGCAGCGCCATTTTACAACAATTATTCTGTTAATTCCTTTTTCAAAATTACTAATTTTATTCATATATCTAATTGATATCCAATAAAACAAACAAGTGCCAATTTCAGTTTCTTTGCATTTTCACTTAGTTTTTTTTTTTTGCAAATTTAAAATCATTCAAGTTAATATTACTAAATGTTTAGAACAATATTTATATCGAGAGGTAACGTTTAAATTTTTATAACCAAATATTATGTCAAAAAATCATCGTTTATTAAACTGGCTCAAAAGATTATGAAAAAATTATAAAATTTACAAATTGATAAAGTTTAATGTCTTTCTTAATTAATTCTGATTAAGGTAATTAATTAATTCATCAGTTATATTTTACACATTTTTTTCCTTATTTATTGCTTTTTTCTCACGCATTGTCTCATAATATTGAATTTTCATTTTGGTCATTTCCTTTTTTCGGTTAATTCTTGTTTTTTTAGCTCCTTATCTTTTGTATTCTTTTCTTTCCATTCATGTTTTTAATTGTTACTCTTTAAATATTATTAAAGTAACATTCCAAAAAATATATTTTCAATCTAAAATGCTTGAGACTTTTTTTAGTAAACTAATTTATAGATGACAATAAAACCTTAAAAATTATAATTATAAAAACATAAAATATTTTAATTATTGCTCTCTCGGAAATTTTTCGCTCGTTGATTCATATAGTCAGATACACAGATAAAATCAAATTTAAAACGCTGAAAAAATGTCGGATGTGGAAAAATATAGTAGGTAATGCTACCCGAATAATAGACGTAAGCAACACATAAAAGGAAAGAATGAGGATCGTAAATATGTATATGAAAAAATTACACATTGGTGGAGTGAGATAAGAAATAAAACATCTGAAAACGAATCGACATCAAATAAAAAAAAAGATTTACATTTAGAAAATCCATCCAATAAAAAATGGGTACCTGTATATTGGACGTTTTTGATCACTACACGTTATTGCATTAAATCGATTAAATTGGGTATAAATTTTTAATTAGTTAGTTCTGAGTTGGTAAAATTTTAATAAGACCAGTAAAATGAAAGATGAGACACTTAACTTTGCGTAATTAAAAAGAAACACTTCAATACTTATTTATACGCTTATTGTAAATGAAAATTAATTAACTTTCCTAGTTAAAACAACACTGACGGTGTTATTTACACAATTTCGGTTTTACTGAAAAATATCAATTTTTTCATGAACCAAGCATTTTCAAACATTAACTTAGAAAGCGTAGTTTTTTACATTGCGTTAAAAAAATCTATTCGCTTTTCATGGCTTCTTTTTCAATTTACCAAATGTAAAAAAAAGTGTGTGCTTTAGTTGGGTATATTTGCTGTGGCGATTTTGTATAGAAACGAATTTGCATTTTTCATAAAATTTTACTTGAAAGTAGTAAAGTTGAATATGAGTTCAAAAATATTCTGAAGATTTCACTCTAGAACTCGAGCGTATTGAAGTTTTAAGTTACCAACTATACGCCGCTGAACTGCGGGTTGCATTATGTTGAATTCAAAAATGAGCTGACACTGTCTCTAATTGATATTGCAAAATTGGTTTTAAGATGACGAAATACGAAAAAAATGAAATCTACATTTTGAAAAGTTTTGGGAGCGATTCTACGCGGCACAAGACAAGCAACCGGTCGGTCCTAAAGGAATTCATACACGAGCGAGCGCTGTGCAAAACCAACGACCGACAAAAACAGCCGACAAACTTGAATGCAAATATATTCTATACTAATTCACAAGTTTGCGAAGCAAAACTTCAGGTTCAAATATCGTTATTAACAAGTATAGTTGTGTACAAGGCGATTAAGTAAACAACAATTAATTATCGTTAGCTAATTCCTTGTAGAATACCAATACATTGCTCAGACGTTCGGTGCATCTGTGAACAAGACACGAAAGTTGCGAACTTAGCTGGACTGGCATATTTTATGTTGATTCTTTCATTTTAATTATTCGTTAATCTATTCTGTTTTACTGAACGCATTTAGTTGCTGTGTAGATTCTGAATTAATTAAGTGAAAATTGTGTTCTCTTTTAATCATGATCGTTTGCTTAAACGCACCATAATTTTCTTCACCCTCATCACTGAATGTTTGATAAAGAGATAAAGATTTCATAAGGTGGTCTCTGTCCCTTTAGCAAATTAGATAAGATTTCAGTCGCGTGCAGAACTCGATGTTGCACGCGCCCAACTTAATACGATGATGTTTTGCATCAGATGCACTACATTGAAACTTGCATGTAACATTTAACCCGACACGGTACATTAACAAATATGGTAATTAGTAAACAATGATTTTAAAGTCGCGAACGTTTCAGCCTTGAATACGCAACTTCCATTTTTGGGACGCATATCATCAAGTGTAATTTTTTTCAACAAGTAAATATAAATATTTCTCTCATTTCGTAAGTTTTTTGACGTTTTTGATACAAATTTTTAATCTCTACGACTACATCAAATTAAGGGATTTGTGGTAAAATCGAATATTTTTGAAAAGTTAAAATCAATTTTGGAATTTAATTTAAAATAAGTCCAAAACCAAGTATAACATTTTTCGCTAATTTGGTTAAGAAACTAAGAATTGCAAATTTGATTATTCATTTTATCAAAGCATGTGGTACCCAAGCTTTTATCATCCAATTTTTGCCAAAACAAAACCAATGAAAATCGTCAAAAACAGAATTAAAATATCCATCAGAAATGTGGAAAAACCGGAAAATCACAAGAAATTAAAGACTTTTTTACAGTGCTCTGGTCGAAATGTTTGTCTTTTTGTCTTTATTTTCATTTAAAATATCATGCATACTTGTAAAAATTTAATTACTTTTATGTTGTTATTGCTCAATTATCGTTGGATTTGTTCTTTATTAATATGATTAAATTTCAGAAAACTGGGATCCCGAGGACGAAGAATGTAGTTAAAATAATTATATTTTTCAAAATTTTATATTTTCCAAGAAATTGTTGCACAAGAAACTTCATTAGGTCTAATTAAAAATTCGATTTGAGTACCCTGCAGCAACAGCGGGTACTAATTTTTCGTACTGTAATATTTTTGAAAAATGTGGAGGTGAGGAGCAGCATAAATTCTGAGGTCATAAGATACATAATGATGAAGTGTAGAGAGGTGTACGAAATTAGCATAACTCCAGTAGGCAACAAATATTATTCTAAGAATTTGTTGAAATATTGAAATCCTACCTTCGCAGGTTCGTATTTTGGGTTAATTAAATTTCCATTTCATCCTAGCGCATGATAACAACTTTTGGTGTACTGACATGGTTCTTATTGCAGAGAAAGCTTTTATGAATATGCGATAGCCCTGTCATGAATTAATCAAAATGTGAATCCTAATTAAGGGTAGCGATCATGATCCAAGTAAAACCAAGTAAAAACCGCACCCACGAAATTATGTTCACGATAGCTGAGGTTCCATAACGGCGAAATGAAATTTACACAGAAAATTAAAACGATTCCAGTTATGCTTTTACCCTACATCCGTTATGATTCAACTGAGGTGTTCATTAAAAAACGTGCATAAATAAATACCCAAAAGCTCGTGTAATGAAACAAAATATATCACAGATATGAGTAAACAGAAACTGGTCGTAAACAGACATAATTTAATATTTGCTAACCTATTTTCTACAAAGCAGAAATCGGGATTTAATTTATCCAAGAAATTTTCTAGGCGTGCACATCGAGTGGAAAATATCAAAAAATTGTTGTCTCGACCCCCTTTCGCGCCACCCGCTTTTACAGCGAGGACTCCTGACATTTTAAACCTACCCCCTACGACAAGCAGGCCCGATATAAAAGGATTGTTGTCCGAAGGGAGACATGACCGTAAGGCGCCTTGTCATGCGGGAGACTTTAAAAGGATAAATGAAAACAACTCCCGTTTAAACACCAGATTTTTTGAGTTTTCAGCTAGTTCCGTCCTGCATGTAGCTTGTTCGGTTTGTGGATAAAACTCAAAGTTGAAGATAACACTTCCTGTTGACGCATATGATGCACAATCTGGTTGATTGTGGACGCGTTTCCTCATTAATTAAACTAGTTTCTCAGCTAAACTGAAATAAACTACACAACTAAACACCTCCGCTGCAAACACAAAATTATTCATTTAGCTTTCACCTATCATCACCTACCGATACAAGTTTCCTCGTTTTACCCCATCACTTGCTAATTAATATTGCTACGCCATGTTTTATTTCTTACTTTGCCTATTCCCAATTATTCCTCATCTCCCCACGCTAATTAATATCAGAGATTATAAACTCGCACCAGTTACCTGCGATATATTAATTCGCCATCATCCCTTAATTACTATGAGGTTGTGCGATCCCTACACATTTTCAATTTTTATAAACACATTTGCAAAGTCATTATTAACACTCACCGCCTTCGTTCGACAAACTTTTTTAATTATACCCAAATGAAGATGCTCTGCTCTGTTGAAATAGAATTTGTGGTCGTTACAAAATTTTACCGTTTCATTCAACGCGTCTGATTAACGCAGTACAAAAACTCCTTCTGCGCGTGCGCTATTACGGGTGAAGGTTTTGCGCGAAAAATGAAACTTTCTTTGAGCTATTGACAATTCCACGTCAAGATCAATGTGAAACCCCCAATCTGGCATAGTTCCAGTTATCGTCAGCATATTTTATGGGTTTCTTTTAGATGTCGAGCATATACGCCATAAAATAAGTTTTCCAATATTTAGCAATATGTTTGAAAAAAGTGATGTGGCTATTAATCTAATATTTATACAACATCATTCTCTTTCAGTGTTTTGTGTACCATGGGACACAAATATTTGAAAATTTTACATGCGTGTAAATATTGTCTATGTTTTAAATGTCCGTAATGAAATAAATATAATGCTTCTGTTATCGAAATATATGTGAAAAGCTTTGTATTTATTAGCAAATGCAGGAAACGACCTCTTTTATGTGTCTGAATTGGAACATGGAAGAATTTCATAGCCCCTAGCGTGAAATACAATGAACAAATTTGGTGGTTAACAATTTTATTTTGTGATAAAATTCGATCAATCGACTTCGTTATCGGTATAAAATACGTTTACAAAATTGTGTTGATATTTTTTCAATCACTATGTCAATATATTTGAAATACGTTTACTTTTTTTTGTCAGTTTTGCAGTTCTAATCGGTCCCTGCGATGCCGTTCCAATTCTCTCTGTGTAAACAACTTGAGAATTGGAATGCAGACAATGGCTGACATTTCAATCTGTCGTATAAAACTCAATAAGTCCAAATAACTATATTTCAAACGTCTTTTTCCCCTTAATTTCTATTAAACTACGGTATGTTTACTGCTGGAATTAATTACAAAACTCACCATGCAACGAAGTGTAACAAAATGCTTACCCAATTATAAGTGACGTGTAAGCTCTTTTACATTCAGATATGAAGTTTGATTAAGTAGTTTTTTGCAAAAAGATTCCTTTCTTTTAAAATATACGGCTTCTCAGACTCTTGCAACTTTCATGCGCAGTAAAAGCTTCGCTACTGAAAAGCACGAATTAAAGTGTATCTCTTCTAGGGATATATTTTTAATTTAATGCTTTGTAGTGATAGATCGAGTCTGCAGCCAACTCAAAATTCATACTTGTACTGCGATTCTAGCGGAAATTAATGGAAAGTGTAGCAGTGTGTGGCACCGAAGAATATTTCATCAACATAAGAAAACGGTGAATAATTATTGTAACTTAACAAATTCTCCGCTTCACGCTCTGGTCGCCAGCTATTCCGATTTACAGCCCCCTGACTTTGATCTTACCTATTGCTCGAGCTGGAGGGGCATCTCTATATCCCTCTAATTATTCAAATTCCACCACAATCTGCTTAAATCTGGAACTGATAATTGAATTTGTTCACATATCTTCATATATTACAAGTTACGACAGGTTTATAGGCTTTACTGTACTAATTACATCTCTCTCCTTAAATCCCCCCAAATGGGAAGATCGGGATAATAAAATTGTTTCACATTTATCCATCTGAATGTTTCTTACTTAAATGATGAGTCGAAAAAATTGTTTTAACACACGCGTGTAATATTTGACGCCTCCCAGGGGTCTTATGCGATACCTATGCTTTTCTTTTAATGTACGTTTTTAATTTTTCAAGTAAAGCTTTTAAGTTCTCGGTGGAATGGGGATTCTGAAACTTTCAAGCTCTGTGTCGTTACGTACCTAATCCGTCTCGTATATTTGTGGATTCTGTTTTTTCCTTTATTGCACCCGTTTAAACTCCCGGAGACTCACCAAGGTAATCAACTCCTATGCATTGTTACCGACTCACAATGACAAAGTAACATTTTTCACGTCACGTGAATTTCGTCCCAATCCGGCATGCTGCTGTTTCCCATTTTATCTATTCCATTTAATCATACATCTACATCGTGTTACGTCAGCTTCGCTACTGTCATGCACCGATTTAAAGATGTTCGCATTTGCCTCATCCGGGTGAAATGAGAGTTTAGAATTTTCCCGACTTTAGAATTCATAGATTGAACCGTAGGTTCGGCGTCCATCAAGCTTTGAAATTGTTGAATATCGAATTCCAATCATCAACACGCAATTACGGACAGCACCGGGGGTAAATTTAGATTGCATTAGTTTGTGACTTAGAGGTAAACAACAGTGAAGATACCCTCAGCTTGTTAAAAAAATCCGTTATTTGTTTTATCTTTCAATTACTGCAGACGAAAAAAATATAGGAACTGAGTACGTGATTTCAGTTGCAAATGAGTTTTTTTGTATTCTTCCGAAACCTCGAGGGCCATTTTTTTCAGTAAAATCGGTACAATTGAGCATTAAAGAAACACGAATAAATGGCAATAATGTAGCTGTTAGCCAGTGTGTATCTAGCGACAAGTTTAATGCTGGTGATTTTTTTAACGCACAATCGAACCCCCAAACATCCATGCCGACCTCCTAAATTGTCTTGAAGACTTTTATTAACCTTCAGATATAGAAATTTACATCTAAATAACCATTCGCAAAAATGTAAACCACCGGAAAGAATCTAAAGTACACAAGCGATTCGGGTTTCTGCATGAAGTTGCGTTATGTTACTGCTACATTCATTTTTAAATTGCTGCACTGTTGACTGTCAACAGTTACGTCGGGGCACTCAAAACTGCCTTAACTTGGTCACATTTGTTTACCCAAAATACAGCGAAGGGTGTACTATTTTAATAAGATCGCCGTAATTACTGGAAGACAATTTAAAAAAAAATAAATTACAGTCACTCCTCAATCTATCAGACAAATTAGAATTACAATTTTCTGATTGACGGAAACAGTGCTGGTGCAAATGTGAAACAATTTTTTTTTTCATTGTGGACACAGTTAAGACATGATTTGTTGAAACGGTTTGTGGGTATGATTCTTAATAAATCTAGTATTTCCAAATCCCTTTATTTAGCTAAACTTTTCTTTTGTTGAAGTTCTGGATTAGCATTTATCTCCACAGGTTCTGCATATAAATTGGGAAATTAGCGCATCCGTAATTAAAAACATAATTAGTTAATGTGAATTTGTAAAAAATATAAATTAATTTGTAATAATCAAATCGAATTGTAATGAATAAATTGGCAGTAAAATAGCTAATTAATGATTCCAATTATCTGGTCGTGAAGTTAATTATATATCTATTGGTTTTTTCCGGGTTTATTACAATCTCGTCAAAAGATTTTATTTCGTTGAAAGAAAAACCTTAAAAATGTTTCCTTATAATGTAAAAACAAATCAAGCTGTGTTTTAGCGTCTGCTGAGTTTGAGTGACAGAGAAAAATGCAAATTGCTTCAAAAGCGAAACTCCCGACTGTTTTATTTTAACGCAAAAATGTGACGAATGACAATGAAGAATTTCACTTTAAATATCTCTTAACGCAACGCTTTATAATTTGCCACATCCATTGATGGAGATGGAACAATAGACGAGGCGCTAAGAAGGATATTTAAACCGTCGTTACAAATTCGAACTATATAGACCACAACAGTCTGCATTTCGCTCCTGCACCCTTCTACGATCAAAATCTCGATCCTGAAAGCGGTCGTTCATGTGTGCTTTTCATTTACATCGATATCTCATCATCGTTACCTCATTCCAGTAGAAGCAGTCAATTAATTGGCGAAAATTATTACGTGCACGAACATGCCTCAGAGGACAAATAAGCCCATAGGAAGGCCATCCATTATATAACACTTTTCGGCTTCTATTGATCACGGCTTAGACGAACATGTAAAAACCCAAAGTTGATAAAAGCGCTACTTATCAAAATTTAGTATTTTTATGTTGTGATATAATGATTTTCAGCAAAAGAAAAAGTTTGTATCAATACATTTCTGAAAATGCTTCGTCTTCAACTTGGTCTTGGTCGAGCCACTTTATAGTGTATGCCAACAAAACAAAATATTGAACGTGTGAAAAATTAGGGCAACTGCATTACTCTTGTTTATGGAACAATTGAAGTCGAAATGCTTGCGAAATATCTGTGCGGACTTTCTTTACACAATTTGTCGAAACACCTGCATTCGACTGAACCCTCTTTTACTTTAATCCAATTTATTCCAAACCTTTTTGCAAGAATACTGTATTATAAAAAGATATCTAAACCCCAGAGTTGTCATAAATGTTCTAATTTATATTAAATGTATTATAAATACATCCAATGAAGAAACCACTCATTGATCGATAATTAATTATAAAATTCTATTTACAATGGAAAACCGAAGAAATAAATGTTATATATATATATAT
>QDEB01071373.1:0-13936 GCA_004193795.1 Asbolus verrucosus
TTAAGTTGGTAGCACTGCTCGCATCTGGCACTGCGTTGTTACTATGTTGCTATGGTTTCAAATTTGAAAAATTGTACCACCATTTTGTAATTTTCTGATATAATTTTGTAAAAAATAAGCGATTCCGAAAAATCTTTGACACCATCTGGAATCAAGGAGGCAGCAAAGAAAGCAACATTGAGTTTACTTCCCCATTTCCTGATTTATTGTGTTCAAGCATTGTTGGCATTTCACTTTTAGTTTACGTTTGATACAAGTGTTTGGTGTTTTGTGTTTTGTGATCTAATATCAACCATACAGCGAAATTCCCCCCAGTTTCTTTGGCAAAGTACAAAGCACCGCAGTGCAGGAAATGCGTTTTTCTATGCGTCGAAAACAATCGTAAAGTACCCATTTTGAGGTTATAAGTACAAAAAATAATTTCCATTTCCATCGTTTTATCACTATGTAATTGTGTCTGCTGTGTGTTCACCATTTATAATTTCGCACATGTTAGATGTTTGTATCCGTCTACTGGAAATTGTACTGAGGTTTCCAAAACGCAAAAAATATAAACTCGTAGCACAACTTGAAGTTGTTTAATTCTTAGTAGATCGCTGATCGTTATGCTTCTCTCACTATTTCTCGTATTTGAACGTACATGTATGGTACGGAGTAGGATAATAAAGTTGTAATTACAAAACCGTGGAATATCTTTATGTCTGGAATAAATAACAATTTAGCAGGAACGTTGACGATTTTAATAAAACATCTTGGGCCTTCAAGTCGTGTTCCGCATCAACTAATAATTACACTCAAGCCGTAATAAAGAGTTTAATTTTGATGGAGTTGCTCTCGGTTCAGTCTGGAAAAGCTCGTAATTACCGTCATCGAATTGTTAACGTAGGTGTATCGAAAGTGTGCAGATTTTTGTGCGGAATCGTTCGAAGCTAACTAACGCGATGGGATCGTCAGATTTGCATGAAGCACCGGCAGCAGGTGAAAATATGCGCTCTTACATAATAGCAGAACATGCACGCCTACCATGGGAATAGTTGAGTGGTTGCAAAACCCCACAAAATATCCATAAACACATACATCATTGAACGGAGTCGAAGAGGATTACATGGGGATAATGCCAGCCCACTCGTTTGTGTATCACTGGAAGATCCCGAGGACGATTTATGGCCACTTAATAATGCGGTTATGTCAAGCTGCTTCTTGAAAGCATGAAAAATATGGCCAGATATGATCTGTGGATGGAGCGCTTTGAACATCTAATGTTTTCGTCAAATTTGGTAATGTATCATTATAATCCTGTATTAGTCACCAAACAGTGAAAAGAGAACCCGCTGAAATAGCACATAAATTAGTGTAGAATTTGTTTATGTAAAATGAAATTCTATAGAAAAATAATTAAATGGTTAATTTACAACTAATAGGAAGTTTTCTTCCAATGAACTTTATTCTAAAATTCTTCAGCTTTTTTTTCCTTGACTTACGCAATAAGTCGTTATCACGATAAAATGTTGACGTTACAGGTTTCTTGTACTGTTTACAAACCATACTTCACTTCGAAAACTTGTATAAAAGAGCCATAAGTCATTTGAGTTTTACGTGTTTTTGTTTTCTTTTATTAAGCATAAATGAAACTGATTTTGTGGTTTGGAATGCAACATATGACGGCTTTAACATGAATTTTTAAAATACCTTTCTTTGTATAAATTCTTAAATGATAATGTTTTAACTTGATATTTTGAGAAGAGTTTACCGTTTCTAGATTTTGAATACGATAATTTAAGTGTTTATGTTTTCTATTCGTTTTTTAAAGAATCCACCGTAAATACTTTTCAAGTGTTCAATTAATAACAACTAAATACACATAATTGTTTAAATGTCGTTTCAATATTAAAGGTCAGTTTATCATGTAAAATCTGCTGCAAATCTATATAATTTATACAAGCAGCACAATTTGACTCACACAGCTAAAATCACTAATAGAATTGAAACTCTTTGTTAATGTTATTTTTCTTCATCCGAATTATTTGTGTATTTCCACCCAAACTTCAAATTTCTGGAGGAAGTAATTTCAACTTTTAACATTTCAATGTAAGACTCTTATTTTTACCCTTTACCATAAGGATCAAATTCGGAAAAATTTAATTTCCAATAAAATTGCCAGAATTCTATTTATTTCCTTTTACATTTTACAAAAACCGTTTTTTTAAACTTTTTTTTTTCAAATGTTAACATGGTAGCTCATTATGTTTAATTAAATAAAACATTTTTAAAGGTTTTTTTATTGATACCGACATTTTGCTGTCTGTCCTTAAGAATTTATAGGCGTACATTTTTTAATTGGGTACTGATTTAAATTTATTGTTAAGATAATTATCAATTAGCAGTTAGGACTAATATACGCCATTCACCAGAGAGAGACGTGTGACTTTGAGGCATTTGTACTGATATTATGGTTAATTTCATTTAGATTGTTTATTACAAAAACAGGTACTCTTCAGAATAATTTTCTTTAAATAAACATTAGGGCAAACGTTTCAAGGTCGTACACTGGCGAATGGTGTATATATTCTTAAATTCTTAAAGAAAAGCAATAACCGGCATCAATAAAAATTTATTTATTTAGTAAATCTAATTATTCGGTGAATCTAATTAATTTATTTGATTATCAGATAGATTTTTTTAATAATCGTCTTCATTCAGGTATGTGATTTACAGCATTCTTAATCGAAAGATACATTAAAAAAAAATTGAAGAGGTTCTTAAAATATAAAAGATAGGATTTTATCCAAATTAGATACTTCAGGGCTGAGAAAATATTTGAACTTAATTCCTAGACCCTGTGTTAAACTATTTATGTGACTGTAGAGTTTGGTACATAAATAACATATGTCAGCAATGTGTATAGATATGATACTTTCTCATTATAGAGTTTCCGAATGATGTGACACCTAATAAAAGAATTAAATGTATTGAGTTACCTACGTTTACAACAAAATCGTAGAATCTAAAAGGAACTGATAAATTTATAGCTTTGGTATAAAAATTTTACTGTTTTCAAAACTTTCTTTTTAAAACTACCTTCTTGAGAATTTTGTTGATATTTTAATACCTTAATATCTTTAAGAGAATTTAATAAATTTACTTTTTATATCACTAATGACTATAAATAATCAGATATTGTCAATAACAAGTTTTGAAAAATTAATTGTTGAAAAAGTCCAGGCAATTATGAACCACGATATGAGAAGCAGTATGGTTCTGCAATTATAAGAGATAAATAATCGAAAAGCAACAAAATAAAAGATTCAATGTGTGATAATTATACACTCATAGGAAAACTATACTAAAGGTTATGATGCATAAAAAATGCAGCTAGTAAAGTGTGGGTAAGGCTGAGATAGAAATCTTAGTTGCATGCAACAATTGTTATATTTAAAAAAAGAATACGTGGAATGAATACATATGATAAAAAAGCAAGTAAAAGGGAAAAACTAATTCTATTGATGACATCATAAATCACATATCTATTTCCTGTTTTATGACATATTGGTTATTTCTAAGTTTCTTAAAACAAGATGATCAAAATAGTTTTAGATATCCATATGCACACTTTAAGCAAATATTGCTACTTCATATATGCAGCCGTCTCAAAAATGTAACAACATTCACAAATACATTTTTTCTCTTTCACATTTTCTTCGATTATTTTTAAAAAATCAATTCCTCCCAATTTGTTCTCTTACACCCTACTCGTGAAATATTTTGGATTTTATATTTTCGAATTTTTGTCTGTCAAAGAGCTAGAAAACTGGTCCCAGGCGGAATCCTTGCAACACACCAATGGGCTTGAAGTGTGTAGATGATTTTTTAGCAATTAACTCGTTATTTCATGATTTAGTGTAATATGCACTGATCAGTTTTATCATCCTGAACATTAATCATAATATTATTAGATGTGTAATTTCCTGACCTTGTCAGATATCTGCATCCAAGGATTCATTAATTCTCCTCATCGAAATATGTTTTTATCATTTTTACTAGATTGCTGTCGGTAGGTAGTTAACAGAATTACCTACCTGAGTTTATATAATAAGCAGTCACTTTTTTACAAATTTGCATTTTTAAATATCTCTCATCTTTTACAATCAGTGAAAAGGTCATCAACTTAAACGTATTCCTCAAATGTCACGAAATTGTTTGATTCAACGGTTTCCAGCCTGTTTAAAATGGTCCTTGCAGCCTAGACCCCTGAGGTTGCGCAAAATTTGAATCTGGAATATCGCATGTCGAACACTATTAACATCTAAACAGAGTTGTGCTTGTGTAAAATTTAATTACATACGGTTACATCGCCAAGAGGTAATCATTGTTCATGCTGTACCAACCTCTGCATGATAAATTCACATTAAACCTGATATTAATAGCGAATTAATTTGGGGCCGTACGTGCGAACTTTCGGAGTCGAAAGCTTCATTTTTTCTCCACTTTAAAGACGCTAATGGGCTTCATAAAATTACGTCGATTTATCGGCCGAATTTCGGCCGAGGCTTGCAGTTTCCAACCTTCTCAAACGAGTTCTTGCAGCACAATATTGCCTCTTTTTATTAATCCGAACAGAGGTGTTATTGCTACGTCCGTTATTTCTTTAATCAACATATATTACGTTTATGGTCGCATGCGTTACATTCGAAAAAATGAAGACGTGTTATCAAGCTTTCGACAGGAAGCTCGATGTTCAAGCACTGGCAATTTCTTTTGCATTTTTCCCCAAGTTGTAACTGTCGGTGCGATGATTCAGAATTACTTAATTGCAGAAAATCGTAGTACACGTATGTGCAGCTCTTTAATTAATAGGTTTAGCAAAATTTTATCGTATGCGAAGAGTCGAAGCGTTGAAGATGACGCAACACCAAATGTGGTTATGCAGATGTAATTTTTACATCATGTCGTGCTGCTATTAATATCTTTTAGGAGAATAAATGCAGTATTAATCACAACAGATCACTAATTTTAAAACTTGCACAAGCTCTAATGAGAACATAAATCATATTTTTTTTGGGTCTCAACAAAAACAAAATGTAGGTGAGCAATTGCTTAATTTTTTACACGGTCACTATTAACGTACACTATAAATAATTGAGCTATCTGATAATAGCGCCATTACATCTAATGGATTAGTCTCAGTTTCTCAAGATTCTAAAGAATATAAAATTTCCAAACGGTTTCGTTAACTAGTTCGAAATTAGAAAGTCCTGGCATTGTAACTTGAAATTTTTCAAAACCAACGAATAAATTAAAATTTAAATGTAAGCCACCAATCAATTTTTTTCTTATATTTTATTACTGCCATTTTCAACACTTGATTCTATTTTTTTGCAACAAGTTTATTGTTTTGACAGTTTTAGTATTAATTAGATGCAAATACGCCTGCAGACATTATATCCTAATCGATAAAAGCAAGTTTCTAGCATTGTCGTTAAAAAATAAAAATAGTTAATGTACCGCTAACTTTTTGTTTCGTTATTCGAATTTCACTTAATTATTTTCATTTGGAATGTCTCTGTGCAAGTTTTAAGTTTTTTATTGTCAGCGAAACGAAAACTTAATCGTTTCTATCGAAATTCCCACCGCTGACTAACATGAATTTTTACAAGTTATAAATTTGTATCCATATCTACCACAATCTTTATATTCCATTTTAGTGTTACCATGCAGATGTCCCAGATTAACTAAAACATTTCTGTTATTTGTCAGAATTGGGACAAAGAAACCTTGAGAGATTTTATAGTCTGAAGAGGTTTATGGGTTGACTGGAAACGATTCGTTTCTGATTTCAAGGGAAATGACAACAACTTCTGTTTAATACATGTTTTAATCAATTTCAGCGACTCGTTGAGTAGCAGAGGCAGACTATAATTATATTTTAATGTGGCCTTATGTATTTAAAATAACGTTCTCTATTCAGCAACACAAATTTTGATTGCGAATTACATTAGAGCTTTTAATTAGCAGTTGCGGCGAAACTAATTGAGATATTTATTATTACATGGTCGTCAGGATTTCATAAGATGTGTGCCATATCTTTTGTATCGTTATGTACAACTACTCTTCTCTAATTGATCATTTGTAAATATAATTTTTTTTGCTGTAAGCTGAAAATCCAGCTTTATTACTAAATTTAACAAAATGTTATTCATAAGACACACGTAAGACATTTTTATTATTCGACATCAAATTTGGAGGTTTTATCTATAAGCTTACTAATTAGCAAAAATTTATTAGGTAGAAATATAATTATCTTCAGATGTTTATTTTCGCAACAACTCTTATTGATAATCAGTATTTTGCGTTTTCAGAACTATTTTTCTTTTTGTCACTCATCACTCAACAGTCATTACATACCTCTATTAAGTGCTATAAATATCAACGTGTGATTTATAGCTTGTTTACGAAACATTAATATTCATTTGGTATGCAGTCACTTCTTCGTCAACAAAATAAATATAAATGAGCAATGACGATGTTTCTATACTGCGGACTCGAAGAACAAGAATTTCGTTTCAATAATAAAAAGATTTGAAGAGATAATAGTTACTATTTTAAACTATCACCACTATCGATATAGCAGTTAAAAGATTTCATAAAAAAAAAATTCAAAAAAGTTAATGTGATAGCATTGTGTAATATTGCGAGATGATTTTAGAATCTCTTATTTTATAACTTGTAGTTGCATACGTATCTGGTAATGTAATATTTAGTTTAGATTGCCCCCATACTGTCGGGTCGCCCTAAGTGTGTCTGAACTCTGTTCGCATTTAAACACATGAAACTGATTTTATTCTATATAAGTATTATGTAATGTTTTTATGGATTTTAATTTTTAACTCACTATCAATTATGTTTTCCTGTTTATTGTGTTATTGTATAAATGTTAAACTTCTACTATATTAGTGTATAGAAAAGAAAAAACAAATATTAAATGTAACACAATTTTCAAAAAGGTGTAATTAAAAATATAATAATAATAAAAGTAATAAAATAAATATTTCAGCTACGGGTATAGTAATGAAATCTCTAATCCGTAATATAAAATCATTAAATTTAAAAGAAAATTGAATTGTTGAAATTCAAAAGGGGATATTATTATGCTCGTGTTGTTCGAAATATAGTCCGAAAATTTCTTAACATAGATCACACATTATGTACTACTGCTGAACTACGGCAAAATGCAGTAAGACAACGATAATTAGGCTGGATTAAAAGTATATCATCACTTGATATCAATATTCGTGATGACACGTGAATATCCAGCCTAATGGCCGTGGATTTATAATATGAAAAATCAGATTTGTTACACAAGTTATTACATAATAAAGTAAATGCCATCTTACTTCATTCAATTCTGCTAAAAAATTATAATATTTGTCAGTGATTGACGTATTCATGCACTTATATTTTTTTCCAACGTGTATTATGTTTTTTTTTACAATATTCAGTCATCATCATTTATCAATAGTGACTAATGTGTGTCGCGTGTGTCACGTCGACGCTAAACGACGTTTCCTAAAAAAATCAAAATTGTAAAATAAAAGTAAAATATTTTTTAAATCGAAAGTGAAAAATCCATTCAAAACTTAATAAAAAATAAAGTGATAACAAATGGGGAGAGGGTGAAATATAACCCGCGTATCAAGTAATTTGAACTGTAATATTATACTTATCGGTCTATTTAAAAGATGGTATCTGTAACACTTTGGTAACGAATTACTGTAATCAGCCCAATGATCATCGTAAACAGAATATTTAACCTGTTTCAGTAATATATACGTTGCTGTTATTATGGGTTTAGTAAATGTGTATCATTATGGAAACAGGAAAATGGTGAAAATGTTCTTGAACACTGTTAAAACAGCTTTTAATTGATTTCAAGGCGCCCTCGATTGCCATGTAATTAAGTCCTGGGTTAATGAATGGGGCACGTGGGGCTTTCACCACTTTTTTCAGAAAAGCCAATTCATTGTGTTGAGTGGCAGAAATCTTCACCTGCCAGATGACCCGCGACCTGTGCCGGAAGGTTCATCATTCTAAATTCTACATTGATGATAATTTGCATAAATTTACACAAGCAAACATTATTTTGACAGCGATGACATAACTCATACGTGTCCCACTGAGGAAAAATCTAAACAATCGCACACAATCGATTATTTTATTAATCATGCAAACACACAATGGAGAAGTTTGATTGAAATTAATATGCTGAGAGATTACTGTTACAAGTGTGCAAGGATCTATTCATAAAGCTGCGTCTTTATTGAACGTGACACAAATTATGTTCATCCACTTTCAGCATTTCATTTAGTTTTTGTAAGCACAGCTAGAAGTCACTGAAAAATTATCCTTAATGTAGGATTAAATTTTTTCTCGTTAAGAACAGCGGGGAGTCGAATTAACAGAATTTATTATTTAGGATGCCATGTAGGTGCTTATGTATGACAAAACTGGCAATAGTCAAATGACATGGCAGATGTAATAAACTGTCATTACTTATGCCGGCTAATGAACACATGTTAAAATTATGTATGTTATAGCGCTATGAATGTGATAAGTGATCGAGCTTGCATAAATAAATCTGCGTGTGATTGATCGCTGTTTAACAACATAGCCATCAAAAATTAGATTAAACCGTTTTAATCAAAATTATCGGCGTTTAGAAAATGCCGGTTTTCAAAATTTTAATGATCATATTAAAATTTAAATTTATTTAAATTTTGTAGTATGATTAAACATTCGACAATAAAAATTATTGCGACATTTAGCAAATTTACAACAAAATAAATAATAAATTTGACATATTTAAATTGCGCCAGTCAAGTACTCTAAAATATGGCCCCGTATTTATAATATACATTTTTTACTTGTTTGATTAAGTCGGCATAATGTTTAATTATTGAAATTTGACAATATCGAATTCAAATCTGCACCATAAATTCTCAGGATGCTACATATTTTTAAATATTTTATAGCACTTGATTGTAAAATTTTTATTGGACATACAACCCTTGTTAATATAAATAATGATTTGCTAATGGAAGTTTTTTTAATTAATAATTTACGATTGTAACACCTATTCTCAATCGTCTGCGACAACATAAAAACTAAATTATACAGCTAATTTATGATTTGGCAGCTACTGTTCTAGCCATGAAAAATAGAAAACTTTAACGCTGAAAAAACCTTAATAAAACCTTAATGGGATTTTATTAATTTAAATGATAACTAATCTGAAATACCTTCCGTTCAAAAAAAAAAACCAAGTTAAGTTATGAACGCAATATCAATTGATAAATGAAACAACTCCATCATTAGCTTTTAATCTATTTTTTGTTTGTATATATGCTAACGTATCAACGAAAAAAGAAACTCATGTAATTGCAGGCGTTTGAATTCACTGCCGAATTTGCAATTTTTTTGAAATTCTCATGCGCAATGATGGGATCCATCGGCTTCAATGATGAACCTCCTGGGTACTGATACTCATCGACGCATCCTGGAAGAATAATCCGTTTTAATGTAATTACGTAACTTGAAACTTAATGTAACCGCAAATTAATAGTTGTCGTTTGATTAGCTGTTATCACACGGTACTGGTTACGATTCGGCTACTGGTGTTGGAATAACGTGACGTAAAGATCAGGAATTCGGTTTTGATTGTCCACTTTTTCTGACTTCACGCAATACAGTTTGCTCAAATGATCACTGTTGCGGAATTCGTAAAAGTGTGTCAAAAATTGTTGATAACAACGTGGAAAAAAATCTAAATTAATAAAAGAAATAAATTGCTTGGAGAACAAGTTATTTTTGATAAGATTAATTAAAAATAAATAATTATTAAAATAATAAATTTATTTCTTATCTTTAATCTACCTTTTCTATATGTTTTTTTGATTACTTCCAGTTAGCGCTGGTTAACGTTTTTTAAGCGAGTACAATCTGATGAAAGAATTTTGATTTAGAATCAGCGAGACTGTACCACGAAACACGCTAAAACTGCAGCGAGGGTATCATAGATTGGAAAACACTCAACAGCAACGATTTGACCTATTGCCGTTAGGGTATAAAAGCTTCTTTTGACCAAGACTATACTCATTGTCAGTATTGATGATATATTATTTTTATTTAAAAGAAAAAGTAATTATAGTGGCAAACACAGCACTGATTTATTGGCTTTTGAACGAAATTAATCTACGGATTGTGTAACTACTGGTTAGAGGTACGACAAAAATAATAAAAATTAACAAGTAAACACCTATACATGTTAAAAGAATGAGACAGAAATAATCGTCATAGGCATGAATAGCGGATACAACTACATGAAACACAGTGTAGCATTAAATGATTAAACTGGGCTGTTACTGTTAGTTAATAAATTAAAATGTAACGAAAAAAATGAAGATTAATAGTTTTGCAGGATGAAGACCGTTTAGTTGTCGTGTAGGTAATTAAATTGCAAACCCCATGCTTGTTGTCTCTGTTAATAACGTTTATTTATAATAATATAAATATCGTATAATTAACAATGACTGGGTTCGGTTGGATAACAAGTTTTAAATGTTTACATACACTGTTAATTTTTTCGACATGAGCAGTTTGTGTACTGATATGGCAAAAATTACTAGGTAGGTTTATTAATTATGAGAGGATAAATCACGGAACCTATAAATTCTCGTAATTAAGAGATCAATAAATCTGCAGTAAATAATAATAATTATGATCAAACATTTACACATTTCCTAGCTGCATGAAAGTGATTTTTCTTTTTGATAAGAAAGAATGTTCGTTGCAAGTGGTCCAGATCGCTAAAATTTCTGAACATTGCAAAATTAACAGCTCGGTGTTGCATAAAGTTTGATTAAAAATTGGTTATGCGTCCGTTTAAATTAGCAAAATCTTCTTTTAATGATTCGTTTACGATAGATGCTTGGAAACCATCATAAACCAGTCTCTGGCGAACTTTCTAATTAGAAGTAGAATCATATTTATTTGTCGCAAATTGCAGATACGTGGTACCAGCATAAATTCAAGGCATACAAAGATGTTTTTGGTTTTCGGAAGACCAAGATCCCTTTCGCTAATGCTCGTGCGGTAAAAACATATTCTTAGTTTGTACAATCTTACCACAATGAAATGAAAATTTTTTTGACTAGGAGTTTTTTCTTCCAGTCCAGTATAAATTCTCTTTAAAAGCTTTTGTAAGAGAAAGACGTAGTAAGTGGATTAAAAAGCTGCTCCTTGGACAACAGCCAAATGCATCCTTTCCTAATAGTGACAATACTACAATAACAATATTGTTTCATTAATTGTAACAAATAGAATTGTTTCATGGGTCTCCACTAGAGAAATTTTATCTGAGTTGCATGAGCTCATGTAGACGTATTTTAGTATTTTATCTTTTTACTTTTGCTTTTTTTTCATTGTTTGTCGTCGAATTAATTAACTCTGATTCAGTTAATCAAAATCTGATTTCTCTTAATTTAAAAAAATAGTGCTACTGAATACAAATATTGAGTCAACATCCTGAAAAAATGTTTAATTTAATCATGCTATCAAATTCAAAATTAATCCTCTTCATACCACTGATACATCATATTATTTAACAGTAATTTATTTATTTACTTGTTTTTCTAATTAACAGGTGAAAAAACAGACCTGTTATATTAGCCGCAGGTCCTCAAGAAGAAAAATTGTAAAATCTGGAATTCTATATAAAATATATATTTTCTGACATCGTCCAAGAAAAATGTTTGCAGAAGAATGATTTGCCTTAACGCTGTTTGAATCTCTTGGTCGACATGTTGTCAGTTGTACAGAGTTAAAATATTCGACAAATATGCGGTTTAACCTTCTTCTGTTAAGTCTTAGGTTATTTTAAAATTACAGTGTATATGCTCGTACTGAAACAGAGTGCTGCAGCATCAACACCAAACTTAAATTCCATGACACAGTTCGTCAGTATTGCGATTACCTCAGATCTGGCTCTCATTAACAGATTGAACGTTTATATGGTAATCTATCGAGTTAAAAACTGATGGAGTGTGGAATTAGCAAATAAAATTGATCAGA
Source organism: Asbolus verrucosus (assembly GCA_004193795.1). NCBI lineage: Eukaryota > Metazoa > Arthropoda > Insecta > Coleoptera > Tenebrionidae > Asbolus > Asbolus verrucosus. The sequence goes on from QDEB01071373.1 coordinate 12,124, forward strand.
ATTTTAATAAGAGCCGTAAAGAAGGCTAACGTCTATGTCGTATTCGGTGTGATAAAAAATGGAGTTTGCATTTTCCATAAATTTATCGCACGCAATTATCTAAACATTTTATTATAATGGCGCATGATGCAGTAATAATTCAGCCTTTTACCGTGGACTGAAACGGGTGATTTGCATCGGTTCTGCAATTCTTCAATATGCACACAACAACATAATTTTAAAATGCATCCAGCGATTATCCAATTTAGGAAGTTACACGACACGCTAAACCCGTGTAATAATCACGTCGCGAGTTCCACCTTTTTAATGTTCGTTAGGTCGTTTTCTTTTTGCAACCAGATGTCGATTAGATCGATAGCAATAATACATTTATTTTTCGTAACGAAAATCCCACAAACTGGTCCACTTAAAAATTGTCACGTGTGGCGAGAGAGAAATTGATTTATGGGTCTGATTCGATACTTCTTGGGTGTTAATGGGATCACTTATTCCGAAGCCGGATTATTTCCGTTATTTATTGAAATAGGCATGTTTGAAGGTAAACGTGTTGCAAAAAATCGGTCGAGATATGACAAAAATCCCGACTCGGTTATTGTAATTGATTTTGAAACGAGATTTGCGAGGAAATTATTCCATTTTAGTTTTTTCAGCATTCCGACTCCGGCTCTAGACTACCGGAAACAACACGCAAAAATTTCAGACGTTATGTTTATTCATGTGTTTACTTCTTACAGTAAATTCACAAATTAAAGTTATCAGATCACGCCGTACATTAAAATGGGAAGTGCCGTTAATAACGATGATTATATCATTACAGTTTTTCTCTCATTTAAATAATTATTGTAAGCCATCGCCCCAAACTTTTCGTTGGATCGAAGTTTTATTGCCTTCAGGATTTCGACACCGCACTGACGTAACAGAGGAAATTTTCAAATTAACTAGAATAATTCATAGCAATCAGGAGCTTTCCTAATTATTGAACATTACAGACGTTAAGTGAGTGTTACGTAACAATTAAATTAATCGAATTTTCAACACTTTAGAATAAGGACATTAACGGGGATTGCGAAGGACGAGTACAGAGGCGTGTATTATTTTAGCTGAAATTCGTTGGCTTTTACAAAGCTGCAAATCGACCTACAAAACCAATAATATTTATTTTTCATATACAAAATTGCAAATGACTTTATAATGGCCTGTCGTAATTGAAAAGCTTGATTATAACACGACTGATAAATTCGTATTATTTATTCAGAGTTCACTGTCTTGCTTGCAGATGTTTTATTACCCAGTAAGACGCGTCTTTTAGTTTCTTATTTGATGTAATTTTCAAGGCGGCAACGTTTGAAGTTCTTCGGTTAACCATCAGGAAAAAATAATTACTGTATATAAACAAGTTTTGCATATTTCATAATTGAAAAATATTAATTTTAATGGAAGAATAAATTATATGCTTTTACCTACTGTTTCGCGAAGCCCAAAAAAATAAATAATCAGTGATCATGGTGATTTATTAAATACTAGTAAATCGGAATGATATTACATTTTAAAAGCTAATTTTTTAAAATTTGCGGAACGGTGAATTTTAAAACAAATTAATAGACTGTCAATTACGTAATATGTATATACCTCCGCTGAAAAATTTTTACAAAACTGCGGAAAAGTTATTACAAGGCAAGTGGTCATCATCTACCTACTTATTAAAAATGTATATATTTATCCTACTTAACAATTAAGAGCTATTTATTAAAAATAATGAATGATCGTTTGCCTTGTAATACTACGAGTATTTATTAACCAAAATGATCAATTA
>QDEB01071437.1:0-10011 GCA_004193795.1 Asbolus verrucosus
AACAAAACGGAAATCACCGACTGCTGCTGGAATATTTTTTTGGAAATAAACTTTATGATCAAAGAAATTATTCAACGGTTGTTTACCAACATTTCTCAATCAGCCAAATCGAAAAAAATCTCGCACCAAATGAGTATTTCACCGAAAAACAGCCCTCAGCGACGCGACCTGTTGAAGTCGAACAGAAATGATACGCTCACCCCAAACGTAACCGCGTAATTGGCTAAAAGAGCAAGATTTAGTGAATCACTTTGTTTTAATTTAAATGAATCGAACCCACAATCGAATTATTCTAACGTGTCTTAATTACTGCTCGACATTCTTGTTGAGGTGGCGAAGACTTCGTTTTGGCCACGATTTAAATTCACAGAGGTGAGTATCGTGTTAGCGGTTAATATTACACCCAAGAAACACAAATACTAGAGGTCATAGTTCAACTTCCATCAAAGCAAGAGGATTATATACCGTTAGATGTTTTAAAACTATCCAATAAAAACAGCCCCTAAACACTCGCTTTGAGAAAGTCTAATGCGGGAAGAAGATAAAACCCACGTTCAAAGACATTTACTTAGAATAAAGTTTCCTAACAAGAACGTGAATTAATTTCGTCTATCACGTAAATTTCGAAAGGCAACTCACATCTTCTCTTATATTCAGTTTGTTAAATTATAAATTACGCTAGGCAACTCCCAAAACTTTTACAAAAAAAAATCACGACCGGTATCGAGCATAATAGAGTTGAAATGAGGAAAAATGTAAAATCCAATAACTACAGATAGGGCGAACATTATTTGAATAATTGCGCCTGAAATGATGGCGACCGATCACGAAAATAACATGAAACACCCCAATCCCGAATCAATGTGTGGCTTTTAACAGCAATCCATTACAATTTTCGTCGTAAACCAAAAGCGGACAATTCGATTTTGGGCAACACGTCAGTCGGCGAAACTCGATTACTGATGTGAATTTTCGCCAATCAGAAATAAGCATGCAGATCGTGCAATGGGGTCGCAATCGTAAATTATACAGGAAAACTACCCGCCGCCACCGACAACGATTTTATGCCCGAAAGGGAAATCAGACACTGTTTCGTGGGACCCCGACCACCCCACCCACCATTGCAAATCCGAATCTATGGGAGCAATTAATCTTGAATAATACATACGCGAGACGGCGTACGTGGAAATTACGTCACATGCCATCGACATCCTGCCGACACGTTTAGATGGCAATATCTACGGCAAATTTACCGTTCTAATCGTAATTACTTCGAACAGTCATTAACAATACACAGAATTAATTTACAATACTAAGAGCCCGCTGCTTCCGAAGCTAATAAAATCTAATCCTTCTGGTTAAGTCCCGAAATAAATGAGCTTATTCTATAAATCAGGGGAGACCCTGCCAATCCCACATTAAAATTTTCATCCATGAACGGATTCCAACTTTTCAAAGTTAAACAGCTTCATGAAGGAATATTGGCTGGAAAGTTGTTTGTTTACGAAAAATTCGGAAACTTGAAAAATGGCGACCGTTGATTTATCGAGATTCCCGTTTTAAGAAAAATCAAACGATGCTTCCATTAGCCCTCAAAGAATCAGAAAGCAAACCCGACTATCACCGTGCAAAAATCAATCCCAGGTTTGCATAATAATTCGCTAAAGCAAACGCTATAATCTAATAATGTCTGCTGTGACTCCCGGAACTCGTTAACACTATTGCCCGGGACGACTAAATCACACAACCAAAACATTCAGTCGAAATTTAGTTAAAAGGAAACTAGACCCCAGCTCGTCCCACATACGTAGTTCACCTTCGTGACGCAAACAGGAAATTTAACAGGAGAAATTTACTGCTGCAGGTTTAAGTACGTCCAAGTGAATAACTTATTCAAAGGCGAAATAGACCAGCAATATTAATGAGCAATACAGAGTACATAAATAATTCCTAAATAACATCATATGAATATCAAAAATTCAAAACCTCTCCACCTTTTTACGTAAGTTTGTAATTTATACCTACTCTTGAAAAGTACAAAACTGAAATTTATTCAGCATCCATTAGTTCCAAATTAGCATACCTATGTTATCTGATATGTATATGTTGAAATGTTAGCCTCAGAGTGGGTGGGTGTTCTTGAACAGTATATATATAATCCCCAATTTCGGATTAAAAGCACTTTCGTTACAAATTACTTGAATGAGTAAATGAATCTAGACAACCCAAAATGCACAACATTTTTTGCACCCATCACAGGTTTACGTTCGTTTTTTATAATTTAAAGTACAAGAGACCATTAAACCGACAAGGTGTACAGTTGATAAAAAGAAGCAAATTGCGTCGTTAAAGTTTTATTTCTTTAAAGCACAGTTTCGACGTGCTGAAAATATAAAACTGAACTTTGTTCTGTCATTTAATGAAATATAAATGGCTTATTAAAACACATTAGATGTGTAAGCAAACAGTACATCCAAACACCAGTAGAATCAACAAAACAGCAAATTCGTCAACTGAGAAAATAAGATTTATCGTAAATGTACCGAATCCAGCAAAAAAATCGTATTTATGCTTGGTACTCGCAAAAAGAGTGGAAAACAAAATGACAAATTATCTTAACTATCTCGCTCAAATTTTAGATAAACAGTAAACAAAAATGGTAAATGAAAAGTTCATGGACTGCAACAACTATGCCATAATTTAATCTTTCGGAACAGGTTTAAATGATATACTTGGTATATATCAGCATAATTTCCTGGGTTAACCGCAGATTGGATAATTTGTGATAACGTAAAAAACTTTAGAATTAATGAGCAGACACAACGTTAAATATCGTATTCGTGAAAAATACCAATTTTAAATTTGGACTGAATCTTTGCATAACTTGGAATATTTCCCTTGATAACATTCTCTTTCCCTGGAAAATCTGACATTTCGCATAAATTATGTTCTCTTAAAATGATCCATCCACTCTACTGCTATAAATACTTGTTTAAGACTCCATGGGAGGTTGCTTTGCACATTTTATTCGCTGCAGATCCTCGTTTGCTACTCCACCAAACAACCACCCACATTACTTTCACAAATCATGTTTGTGAACAATTTTTCAAAAAAAAAGGAACCTGCTCAAGGGCTGTAACCGACCCAAATTGGTTCGTGGTTACTAATTGCGTTCATCCAGCGCTCGCAGCACTCCAATCAATTACAAATATGTTGAAATAATTTCAGTTTACACTTTTTTTCAAATTTGTAACTCACACGGAACAAATAAAACCGCTAATTTGAAAACTTTGCCGGCTATTCAAATTAACAGTGTAGTAAACTCTGCGACAAATGGAGATAAAAATAAATAAGATAAATACAATATTAAATTAACAACCAAAGCAACATTATGCTAAACTTTCTACATCGAAACTCCTGGGCACCACAATAATCGAACAAAACGTTGAATAGAAGCAAAATTCGGGGAATCCACTTCTGCTTATAATAAGAGGATTAAAAGCAGCCGTGGCCTCATTAAAGTTCACTTTTATTAAATGAAATTTTCAGATGTTTATCTTTACATGATTCACCAAACCTCAAATAACCTTATAGATCATCGGATGCTGGTGGTGGTGTCTCATTTTAATTTAAAGTGGATTTAAACAGTTTTACTCCTAGCTCAAGATGTTCCTTATGGATTTTCGTAATTTCACGATGAAGTTCTCTCTTTGTGTTACTTTAATCTCACTAACGCCAAGCCATTATTATATGAAATGGAAATTGCTTATCATTGACATCTTCGTCTTTATAGAGGTTGGAAGTTTAATGTAGAAAAAAATCTGAATCCAATTTTATTACATTTTCCAGACGGCATAAATCACTTTTATTTCTTGTGAGCAATGGTGGTAGACTTCCATATTTAATACTCATGGCTTGTAACAGTTACTGCTTTTGTGTCATCCTTTTTGTACAAATAGGAGATATTTACCGTAATACGTTAACGCGATTGCTGGTGACGTTGCGTATTATTAATGGCGTACATTAACTCTTTAGCTACCAGATCCTCCCCCTCGACTTCAGCTCCAAGTCCCGCAATATATTCCGCAGAATCATGTCGGGAGATAATATTTTAATCTTTATTCATCCACATGGAACTGACGTAAAAACTGCTTAGCGAACTTCAAATTTCACAGCTCAAAGTGTGCCCCATTCCTTACACTATGGCCATCAGACCTGTAGGGCTAAAATTGATCATATCAGGTCCCTCGTTACGTGTCGGCATTTCCACACCATCCGTACAAAAGATCGCAAAATGAGATCTCAAATAAATGTCTCTCATTAAATTACTTAAACGATTGGGTCAAAAGATCAAAAATGTGATAAAAAAGAGGTTAGTCCCGATGGAATGTGTAATTTATGTTATCTACATAAAAACTGTTTTAATGGTTTACGCTGTTGAGGCTGGAAACTCACATGCGAATCACAGGTAATGGTGTGAGATTAAGCACGAACTTGTTAGCAAAGAAAAATCTTTGAATTTAAATTGTTTGGAGGTTTCATCAATTCTGCTATAAAATCACCTTGACATAATAATACCTGTGCAGTATATACCAAAAGTACTCATAAATATTTACGACATCATCCAACTACTTTTAAACATTCATTACTTCATCGAAAACGATGAAATTAAACTTGACCCGATTCGAAGCCCGTCTTCGGAAAATTGAAGATTTCTGAAGTTATTTTTCTATGTTATTTTGTATCTTTTCAATACCAATTACATCCGGCAAAGGAGAGGATAAAATTACATTTTTTGCAGGGTGAAATTCAAATCCACCTTCTCTCTGAATTTCTGTTATTATGCCGAAACGTTTAGGCTGGAAATTTCACCGCTCTTGAGTTTAAGAATAAAATACAAAATAATGACTGTTAACGCACAGGGAACAAAAGGAGATGCAAATGAGATGAAGAATTACATAGACAGAATTAAAGATGCTGATTAATAGCAGCTTTTTACATTTAGAACCGAAATAAAAAGTACATTGCACAAAGATGAAAACAAAATGAGCAAATTAGGACCCCCGGTTTTAAATCCATTGTCGGCCACTGAGCTCATTTTTATTCATGACGAGAGATTGTGTGGAAAAATTATAATTTTAACTGTGGTCATTTCAAAGATTTGTTTTCATAAAAATATTGAATTCATGAATTCAAAGCCCCCTTCAGTAAACGACTGCCATAGGCACCGAGACCACGTACCACGTACTGACGTTTATGCTACGTACTCGAACTATAAACAATAAGACATAAAAACTTTACGTTTATTCGTTATAAGAGAGACGATAAAATTCGGCATTAAAACAATCGTATTTGAAAAATTTAATAAGCATTCGTCTTTCGTAAGAGTTGTTCTCCAGTTCCTCCGCAAAGTTGGTAGTCCCGACCTAACACAATACGATTTAAGATGTAAATAATAAAAAATACCATGCAACATTTCATCTCCGACAACACGAATTTTTCACGAGAAAATCTCCCATTAAATATCGATATTGAAAGGAATTATAAATTTTTGATGGTACTTTTAAAAACTCTTATGTGTGCAAGCCAAACTGAAGCATTTCATTCTAAATTAAAAGTTTAAATCGTTTGTTTCGCCTCCCCCGCAGTCTCAATAAAACAAATCTCATTTCCTTTTAAATAACCTACCTACCATAGAACCGACCTTCAAATACAATATCGACGAAAGCGAAAATATCACACCCAATTGTGATTAAACAACTATTACAGCAGAGGTTCTTTGGTAAATTAAGGTGCGCTGGATAATGGTAATTTCTTTGACAGAAGCATGCAATATGTGAATTAAATGGCAATATTTTTTGGCTATTGCCGAAAAATGTAAGAATTTTATTTTCTCATATACGAATGGCAATTTCGTTCAGTTTTATTCAATATTTCAAAACATTAAATCAACAAAGTGACAATATTACACATTTGGAATTGTAAAAATCGCCAAGAATATTTACAAGCGATACAACAGCTGTTATTTTGGACTTATTCCAAATTTCCACATCATTATTCACATTCCCGCTTTATTCTCGGCTTTTCGGTCCGATAACCAAAAGATCAGACTGGTGTGGAGCACCACAAACGAAAAAAAATTAATGTAGAAATGAAGGAGCAACTAGAACGTGACCGAAATTTGCAAAGTTGCAAAATTAAACTTACAAGAAGTTTTCGTTTATTTACATGAATCAAATTCATAAATTCAATCATTTTTATTACGGAATCTCGAGCCTGAACTCACTTTATATGCGAACATGAAAGTACCTCGAGTGTGGGCGTCAAAGAAATATTTATATTTTATAAAATTTAAACCAGAGCTCAAACTCACGTTTAAAATAAGAACAATATAAATAACTCCCAAAGAAAATTAAATTTTGTTCCGGATCGCCCGACATAAACATACAGTGCGATCGAATTAATTTTGGCGTCTCCGATTATCACGGTATTTTATTGGCCATTCATCGACGAGTGACAACGATGAAAATTAATTTAATCATATATACCATATAGCAATAAATCACCTGATAAGTATTCATCTCGTTCAAGAAGTATTACAGCACTAAACTGCGATTCTCTTCTACAATTTTCTGTTCGACACTGATCATACACAAAGCAATAACACTGTGCATGTGTTGGTACATTACTCGTATGTATTTATAAAGCATCGCTGCATAAAATTAATATCTTATCAGCAGTAACCTGTAGTATTTTATTAATATACACGCGATATGTGGGTTTCATGAAAATCCTGGTGATGAAATTATTAAAAGAGAAAACGCTGTCAAAATGTGCTCAAAGTTCGTGATACTATCACGAAGAATGCACATTTGTTTTTGATTAAAATGTTTATCTGTAACTGTTATTATTGTAAACTACTACCAAGCATATTTATGAATCATCTTGGAATTTGCATGATTGCATAATTCAGGTATGGGCAACACCTTCGAAAGGTGAAAAGAACGAAATCACTGGTCGTCACACAAAGAGGTGACGATAGTGGTGTCAACTGAAAAAAGCGGCCGTAATTACTGTGCAGGAAAAGCGGTCCCCGTGACGGTACCGTGGCGGAGGCTGCAAGAGAAAGTCCGTCCGACTCACCCTTTTGACTTGGAAGTTGTCTGGTCGTAGAGTCTCTTGGATCTCCTGGTCGGGCCTGGAGGGCTGAGCCACGGAGGTGCGGAAGTTGTCGAGAACGCCTTTGAACGTGAACTTCTTCATGACTTCTCGTCGGTCCGGGTCCTTGTCCCGTTTCATCGCACCATAATACGCCTCCGCTCGAATTCAGCAGATGTGTCCAGCCGAGAGCAGCTATTCAAGATCGCGCCGTCCGCAGAGAGGATCACACCATCCTGCAGCAAAAGTATCGACTTTACCGAAAGACGTTTTGCACGAACTGCTCCGCGGGGTACGGACCTTTGGCAATGCGCTTTGTGCCCGGAACTCCGGCAAGATAAGCGTCCGTCGCGTCCCCACGTTATCCCGCAGTTGCCGTTCTCACCGATCCACGGGATCCTCGCAAAAAGTCAATATCTGGACGGCGGAGCTACGTCCACACGCTCACAATTCTGCGCCATAAGGACGCCGACAACGCGCAAGCCGAATTGCAATTTCGGCCGTTCGACGGGAAACGACAATCGCACACTTGTCCACCGCCGGGATGTTTTCCACGGGTTCAAAACACCAACAAGTTGACGGTTTCGACGACTATTGAAAAACCCGCAGCACTTGACAGATCAATATGACAGAAAAAATACCACATGTTGCTCTGCGCACCGCGCTAAGACAAACCCACCACGCTCCGTCTCACGTCGTGCACGCCCACTAAAAAGAGACGACCAGCTCCGGCACGTGCACCGACTCCACCTGAAAACAACTGAACACGGCCCACTAACAGCTGATTCACACGAGTCTCATGACGCAACGAAATCCAACGTTATTTTTATTCTTTAATCAGTTTTAACTTCCTGGCTCTAGAATAAAACTTTAGTTTATTGCCAGCTCCTTCCCTTACGGACATGTTTTTCACCACTTTCATTAAAAAATTTAATTTTCTGCGACAGCAGCGTGAGTTGTCAGAATTAAGGTAGGTCACTACTCAGACGCGCATTTTTTGAATCACCAGTATATTGTTTTTATGTTTCAAACATATTCCATTATTGTGTCGCTCAAAATAAACCACAGTGTGACGTAGCAATTACTTAACCTACCTGTTATAATTACTTATCTTCATCCAACAAAAGGATAAAATATGGGAGCGTGCTCGTGGGGGCTTTCGCATTGTTTTCAAAAAAATCCAAAATCAACACAGACCGTTTCATGGCGCTCCCAATCACCCCTCCAAAAAAATTAGAAGAAACTCCAGACAACATAAGAACCCGCGTCGAGCTAATGGTTATGAGAGTACAAGCGCAGGTGTGCAAAGCTCTGGAGAAGGAAGACGATTGCAGCACATTCGTGGTGGACAGATGGCACAATGATAAAACCACTGGTGGAGTAAACTGCATTTTGCAAAATGGCAAAGTATTTGAGACAGCTGCGATCAACATTTTCGTTTCATCCGGGAATTCAACCGAAACTGAACTTCCATTTTTTTCCGCTGGAATTAGCGGTGTTATCCACCCCAAAAACCCCATGATTCCTTCGATAAATTTTAACTATCAATATATCGAAGTAAAAGGTGATAACAGGGTACAATGGTGGTTTGGGGGCAGTACAGACCTCACACCGAACTATTTAAATACAGCAGACGCCGTTCATTTCCATTCTACACTGAAAAAAGTCTGTGACAAACATGATATGTCCTATTACCCTAAATTTAAGAAATGGTGTGATGATTATTTTAATATACCACATCGTGGCGAGAGGCTTGGTATTGGAGGTATATATTTCGATGATTTAAAAACTCCCAATCAAGATGCTTGCTTCAAGTTTGCTGCTGACTGCGCTGATGCCGTCATTCCATCATACATTCCTCTAGGTAAACTTTTTAGTGTAATTACACATTACAGAAATGACTGTTTTAGTTCAGAGACATAAACATGCCACATACACCCAAGCCGAAAGAAATTGGCAATTACATAGGCGAGGCCGTTATGTGGAGTTTAAGTTAATTTATGACAGGAGTTCAAAGTTTGGGTCTGGAGCTAGAAGTGGAGACATTTTAATGACCTTGCCGTTAGTTGCTGTAAGTTAAAGTGAACATTTAGTTTTGAGATAATCAAATTTTAACTGGTGCAGAGGTGGGAATACATGTACCAGATCAATGCTACATCGCCTGAAGGTGAACTTCTTGCAGTTTTGAGAAAGCCAAAGGACTGGATAGAGGAGTGCTCCTGCTCAGACCACCTCAAGGAATAAGAATAGATTTGTTTATTAAATCTGATTTTATTAGTATTTTAGTACTGTTTCTCTTCTATGTGGGGAGTCAGTCGCAAGCTTTGCCTGCAAACAACGAATCTCATTTGAAAACTGTAAGATCTTTTACTTTTAACCTTACCAGTCTCGATGGTCTTCACCTCACAAAATAAAATAAGAAAGCATCATTCCTCCCAATTTTAGAAAAATCTTTTCACTGTTTATTAACCTTAAAATGTTTGTTGCTTTCAGAATTCATAAATCTTTAAAATAACAAACTGCTTTTTCGGATAATTCTCTTATTTTCTACTAAAACAATATTTTTAGCAAAATGTTTGACACATGCTTTGACAGAATACATATCTGTCAAAATATTCATCCATACTATGAACCTATCACGCTTTACCTCCTATTACGAACATACCTCGGTAAAGCTAGCACCTAGCTAGGAGCTGACTCCATGAATTTTACAGTCGACCAAACACTGCAATCAACATGATACGCAGTGTTGCCATGTCGTACGCATTTGAGCAATGATGCTTTAAACTGCATTTTATTCCTTTTTTTATGCTTAAACAAGGGATGTAATAAAAAATACAACGCTTTTTAGAA
>QDEB01071452.1:2518-23239 GCA_004193795.1 Asbolus verrucosus
AAAAAATTCTAAAACAAAGACAAAGCAAGACAACATGTTGAATAAAGATGGAACAAACCGGCAAGAAAAATATCTGGATTAAAAATTGACAGGAAGAATAGGATAATGTTTATAAAGAATTTTTTTTTATCTGTAAAGTAAAATAAAATCTATGATAGGGGTCTTAAAATGATCATTTAAACAGGGTGAATTTGTATTGTTAAGTGTTTTTTTGATTTCTAAAATTTCAAGGAAATGCATAAGTGAACCTTTATTACAGGAACGTAAAAATTTAACATCCTAAGGATTAAAGTTATGACTTGAAGAGAGAATATGATTAGCAAATGAAGAGGACGTAGAGTGAAAAGGGGTGTTTTTGATAGAAGAAATCAATCTGCAAGGCTCAAGCACTGTAACTTGAAGTTGCCTTCCAGTTTGATCTGTGTATTTGGAATTACATGAAGAAGACAATTAACAAATTCTTGATTTTTGAAAAGAAGGGACCGAGTCATTTATTTTAATTAAATACGAAGAAAGACTGTTGCTAGTCTTAAAACAAGTTTTTATATTGAGATTTTTGAGAGTACGCGAGCACCGCAGAGAGACGCTACCTACAAACATAAGAAGAAAATATAAAGAAAAAGGTGAAGATTGTGAAGGGGATCGAGGATGTGTAAAAAGAAAAAAAAAATAATTCAAATTTTTGAAAAAATTGGTTATAAATTTTAAAAATAGTTTGCAAAGAATGATTTGCAAGGAAAACTCTTCATTGTTATGGACCAGTCCCTCAAGAAAATTTGATTTAATTCATTGTAAATTACTTAAGACTTAATTGTTTCATGAAAAGAAATTTCTTTTGAGTTTAGTTGCATCTGAAGATTGAATCAAAGTATGGGAAGCAAATGAAATTCTATTTATAAAATGCGTAACTTTTTTGAACTTTTTTTCGGAGAAAGAGGATTTTGTCTCTAGATTCACGTTTCGCTTGCTTGTGTCTACTTTACTAAAAACTCAACAAACTCGATTTTTTTATTAACAGTAGACGTTGCATTGTATTTTCGGAAATACTTTACCAGATTATTCAACGTCTCCCTAATTCCAAATTTTCTTGAAACCGAAGCTCCTTCTCGATGTTTATATCAAAAAAATTTCAGAATTTCTCTTTGTAAAATATCTACTTCATTCTAATCTACAAATCCACCTCAGCACAACTTCCAAAAATTACAAACGATGAACCAGTATATAATCACGTGAAGAACTTCGACTAAAATTTTTAATCTTATCGACAAAAATAGTGCACTTCTTAACATTTCATTTGACTATGTTACTCAAATATCCAGGGCATTCAATACAATTTTTAAAACTTCAATCATCAGAAATTCTTTTTAAGAAGTGGATATGGGATAAAAATGAAGAAGATGAACTTCTCTTGGCAAAGCTGAAAGAGTATAAAATTTGGAAAGAAGAAACACAAAAGTATTTTGAGGAAATTGTATGATTTAGGTAGATAGTTTTATAGTGGAGAATACAACTAAAACTAGAAACTATCTCAATCGGTTGTCTTGGAGGATTTAAGTTTGCAGAATGAAAATGTTGAAGACGACTTTGATGCTGTTGAAGGTTTTAATGCAAATACTTACATGACTTATTTTTATTTAATAATATCAAATGTCTTTAATGTAATATCTCTTTATATATTTTTCTTGTGTGTAATAAAAATATTTGCTTTATAACTCAATTTTTTTTTCTTAAATTCTTACAGTTATACTTGGGGAAGTCAGACTGTAGATAATTCTTTATATATAATGCAGGCAATTTAGTCCTTAATTTAGTCCCTCACTAGTACTACTATCACATTTTTTCAATATTTTATATTTTTTATTGGAAAATCCTTAGATTTTTTACCAGTTATTTTACCATAGAAATAATTATTAAAATTTTTGACATTCTCTAAGAAAATGAATATGTGGTAACAACGTAAGTCAACATTGTCGCTTTGGTGAATTTTGCCCGAAAGAATTTGCGAGATACTCCATTTCCATTAGTCTGACGTCCTTGATAGATAAAATTAATAACGGGCTACCCATTTCTAAATTGTAAAACGTAAATGGTCATTAAACACACAACCGTAAATTTGAATGTGAGCTTCCAAATCGGGATAATTTACCTTCGCCGAGGCCATAATGTTGAACAAGGAAAATGTGTAACTTCGCAACGTTCAGTTCGTATTATTTTACAAATGATGTATGAAGTGGTTCAGGTGGGCGATTCCGAACCAAGTTCAAATTAATCTCTAATAATAATGTACGATCTGTTATTATTAGCATTCACCCACACAAACAAGTATGTTTGTTTTCACTTTTGTGACAAACATTGACTAGATAATAGCCTCTTTTACTACTCTAATAAATAATCAGATCTTGGCTTGCATGTTAAACGCTACACATTACGCCGTTACACACCAATTTATCATTACCCCAATGAATGGAGGTTCTCGGGGGATTACTAAGCCAAATGTGTACGAAGAGCCAGATTCCATAATAAAACAATGCGTGTACTCAACCACAGGCATAAAAAAAAAATTCAGGATATTCTCCCCAGAGAGTACTTACTTAATATTTTAGTCACAGATGCATTTTATAAATCGCTTGCTATTTCGGCTTCCTCGATGTCATTTTTAATAAAGAAAGCAGTCATTTTATTGTTACAAATTTAAAGTTATTTTTATATGAAGCATATGAAACATCTTGGAACAAATATGTTATTTATTCGACTGTAAAATTGCTCTCTCAGACACTTATGTCAAATTACCAGAATAAGTGTCAGATATAATTGATTCGTAAGTATATAAACTGTCTTGGGAAGTTTTATTTAGATGTGCTCAAGAATCACAATACTTGTATTTGAATCTGAAAATACACAATTATAAAATGCAAAAACACAGGATTAAGCTCAGTGTTAGCTTTTAAAAGTAAAATTAAATACAAGTTTCTGTGCAAGCAGAACATCAGTGTTCATTTATATTAGTATGTTTATCGTCATTTTGTACTTTCTTTAATTCTTATTATAAACATTCATAACCGTTGTCTGAATTAAACTAGTAATTTTATTGTAACCTTATGTTCTGTATGACAAATGTGTGACATGTGTTACATGTAAATTAAGATAGCAAATAAACTTTTGATGGATTTTCATCCTATTTCTAAATTTATTTACTGTGTCTTAACAACATTTATCTTTATGCCGGTTGATTTTTAAAATCATACCTTTTCCGTTAATATACCTATATCTTATTCAAAGAATAAAACAACATCAACGAACTAATAAAACATTGTTCAGTTTAATGGTTTCACTTTAATATCTCAAATTAAAAATTTTTTCCACTTTTTCTGAAAGTGGCCTTCTTAGTGATGTAACTATTATAAAGTTTTATCAATTTAGTTTGAAATTTGAAATTCTATAAGTTTGAAATCTGTTTATATTTTGTTATATTTAAAATTGAAAAAAAATCAATAATTTTCTCCTTAACTCCAGAAATTTTTGTTAAATTATTGAGTTTATAATTTGTAAGAAAACAAAGGTACAGAATAAAAATGTTTGTAGTCAAAGGCAGCCGTAAATTGTTTAGAAAATATTGTCGCTCTATATGAATAATTAGCAATTTTTACTAAACAATTTTAATTATAGGGAACAGTGGTTTTAACTGTTGGCTGCACTGGTTATTAATTGTTATTAGCACGAGACTAAACTACATGTATTGAATTACTTCCCTATTTACTTTATTAAAATGTTGCAATCAACCTGTTTTTCAGTAAACTTCAGTTTTTCAAGTAAATTCACCATTTTGTCTAAATTAATAATTCAAAGAATTTATTATTTTTTTTAATATAACCTCCAATATAATCCGAATCATTATGATTATATAGCGGCAACAAGACCAAATGCAGAGGCGTTGGATGAATGATAAAATCTGAGTCACAATTTAAGTACGTTTTTTCGGGAAAGTTCAAGTCAGAACTCTTGAAATTTTCGAATAAATAATTAAGACGGAGGTAAAGAAAACTTTCAGCCTATACTTAGAGCCTATATTTCAGAGTAACAAATATAGAATTACAAAATGCAAAACCACGTAGACGTAATAATGAGTAATTCCACAGAGGCAATACTCCTGATTGCCTATTGTACAGCGTTTTTTATGCCCAGAAAAGAAAAAACTAGCGTCGATAAAACTGATTTACGCTTTCCTCTTGTATGATTCGAGCTGAACCCTGATCCAAAATAAAAATCTGATGATTCAATTTGATCCTTGTAAGTAATGAAATTATGGTCAGCTTCCTGACCGTCATTAATTTCCGTCGAAGATGGTTATCCAGTTATCTATTAATCCAGTTCCAAGTTAACAGGTAACTAGTTGCTGAACTTAAGAGGTTACTAACTGTGAACTCGAGCTTCAAGAGCAGATACGTCTGGGGTAATTTGTGTCGGTTCAATTATTCCTACGGCAGCATTCCTTTCATCTTGATACTGAGTATTTAAATAATTTCCAGTATTGGTAATCGGTGAAGCACGACAACTAAGAGCAGATATTTAATTTATTTAATCAGTCAGAAAGTTTCCGGTTTGTGTGTTGTCACTGGCGGCTTTTTACGACCAGGAATAACGAAAGAAATTTAGAAAAAGCTGGAGCATACTGCGGACGCCCACGCAGTGTTTTGCATAAAAACATAGACTAATTCATTCATTGTGTACTTCAGAATGTTTGTTAAATAAGACATAAAGTTCTCTTGCGTTGGCATGGACCTCGTTATGTTGAATCCGCAACTATTTTCTCTAGTTGAGCTAAATTATTAGCTTTACCACAAAGTTTATATTAATATATTTACATAATAGAGAATGGATTTGGCATACTCCACATTACAGCTTAAAAGCTTTATTAGAAAGTTATACCGAGGAAGGTATTATAACAATGAATGTTAAATTTAGTGGAATATCCACAAAGGTTAATTTTTTTGTTTTGTTTTAGAGATGTCAAAATGTGTGTTAAAAAATTTAATTAATCGTAGGTGAAATAGATTTGTGATTACGAGTCGACAGTTACCGGTTTATTTAACTTTCTCAGTGTTTATTTTACTGTGTTCCATTGTTTTGAGAATTTCGATGTTTTAATTGTCAAACACTTCCATTTCCATTACAAATTAGATTAAAATTAATTTTTTAATTGTCTCGATTTACATAAGTGGATACTAGCGTTTTTATTTTTTATTAAACGTTCTAATTGAAGTTCATATTTTCTCTGCATAGCATCACAAAAATGATTTTTATAGATTGTCCCAAAATTTATTGATAAGTAGATAATGGTCCCTATTCATGTATCATTTCAAATATTTGTTATAATGAATGATATTGATTTTCATGGAAATTGTTACTTAAAATTATAAATGTATTTTGCAATGTAAAATTGGCTATAAATCAGCAACTCTGCTCTAATCCGATTATAACGTATCACTCTGTGTAACAGTTAAACATACAGTAAAAATCACCAAAAAAACAATGGCGTTTAATGCAATCTCTATGGTGATGTCATTATTTGGAGGCAGACAATCAATTTATGTCTTAAAACTTTTCGACTTCATTCGCTTCATCTCACTTTCCCTAAAAATAAATATTCATTTTCGGCTACAGCTAAGGCTATAAATAAGAAGCCCTTAAAGGTTCCATTATCTCTTAAAAGTTCAGATGGTGCTCGAACAACATAATTTATAAACACCAGTTCGGCTGATAATTAAACTGTTAAAAATGATCGACGTAATTTCCTCATTAGAACTGCCAAGGGGAACAAATTGCACGATCAGAAGACGTTATTCCGCTCCGAATTTGAAGACGACATTTTTTTACAACTTCAAAAACAAGCTTTTATCAGCAGAAACCCAGAAACTAATGATTGGGAGTCACCGTTGTAGATGGAGGTCAGCATTGGACAGCGATAACGTCAAAGATATTGTAGAGGTTGGCCAATGGCAGAGTAGGTTTATTAATATGGCTTCTGAGCCATTATACAGGATACGAGGTGATTCCTACAGAACTGCTTGATATTTCAGATAGGAATAAAGATAATGAAATTCTGCAAAGGGGAAGGATAATGAGGCTCGGAGGCTCATTAAATGACGATCAAAAAATTATTCGCATGCTGCAACAAAGGCGTTGAGATGGTTATTTTTTTAAACAGTACCACACTTATTCAAATTAAACGAAGTCGACTCAAAATAGCCCGCTTATTTATTATATAACGTCATGCTCATATCTTTTGTGTTGCTCATCTGAAAATTTACTATGTTGACTTAATCTCGTAACCATTTCGTTCCAAAAAAAAAACTGTTTCTAAGTTTCCTCTTCTTACATATTTGCTTCCATTTCTCTTGCTTTGTTCTACATACTTGTTGAAACTTTTTCAACAATCATTTGCAAATCAGTATGTTACAAAGCCTCAATTATTGGTTAGCTTTATGAATCTTTCATTTACAGTGGCACTCTTTTTTCTTTTATTCTAAAGTTCTGTCATATTTTCTCCTATTATACTATAGTTTCCACACTCTATGATCATTTAAAATTTTTTCTACAGTCACTCTATTGCGTCCTACTTTGTTAGTGTAACTACTAAACTACTAGTAAACTACTAAAATTTTCTGCTTTGGCTTATATGTAATTTTTTTTCTTCTTATTCTGTTATGTATATCATCGATGCAATACTCAGATCTTTTGATGTGTTGTTTTTTTGTTTCTGTAGATTTAAATAATTTCTTAACAGCCTGCACCATTCTGTTACTTTTGTTATTCATTCACATAACTTACTGAATCATAATTTTTACGATGTTGGTGTTGATTAAGTGATCAAAGCTCTGAGTGCCCGTGAGGTGATCAAATAAGAGACGTAAATTGGAAGCGCAGTTGTAACAAAAACAGAAGAACTGTTCCAGTTCGTGTGTAGGTGCAATAACATGTTTCAGAACCACGATACACTCTCAGCAAGCTTTTCGTTGGAAAGGTCGCTTTTCGCATAACTTAACGTGTCGTCCGAATCCTTTGAGAACCGTAACGAAATTAATTGCAACGTGCAGAAAAATCAGATTTACCTACAAAGACAATTTATCATTTTTATTAGTCTTTTTAGCTTGTTTCGGGGTAGATGGCTGGAAAGCTCCCAAGTTTGTTTGTATAACGCCACCGAAGAGGGATTGTAAAACTACGTCAACTTTTGTTCGTGGGGGAAGGTGAAATAAAAAGGAATTTTCTAAATGAAAAGAAAACAAATGCCTGCCAGAAACAGTCGTCGTTTAACTGAAATACAAGCATCGTTGCGCTTTTATTCGATGAATGGATAAGAAATGGTTTATTAAAAGTGCGAGTACTTTTAGGTCACCAAAACAGCGTTGAGATATGGCAACTTCGTGAAAAGAAACACCAACGATTAATTAGGTTTTTTCAGTATTCCTAACTAATTATCTAAAACAAAATAAGAATTCAGCATGCCCCTAAACATTTTTGTCAAGATAAAATAGTTAGGACGTGATATCTAAACACCGACTTTTTTAATCAAATACTTCTAGTTAAAAATGAAGTAAAAATTTTAATCTTTCCTTCAACTATATTTTTTCTCTCCGCAGATATTGTTTGTTAATAAGCAAAGAACTTCAAGTGTAACATTTTGCAACACGCGATCGAAAACACAAGTACTATAAGATAGACCTTTATTTGTTTGTAACATCAGTAACAATTTAACGACGTAGTAATGAATATATTTGTTTACACTTGCAAGCAGAAAAAGTAAAGAATTTTTTTTAAAGGTAGGTTATCTCAGTTATGATGAATTGATACATTCTTTCAATAATAAAGGAAACCAGAAAGGGGTAAAAAGCATAAGTATTGAAATTAATGGGTTACCAAGCAGAGATTATTTTGCTTTGGAAGTTAGTAAGCAAGCATCGCCAAGTGTGGAGAAAATTGTGACTGCATTTGAAAAGCACTGTAAGAAGAATGGAACAAGACCATCGCATGAATATGAACCACTCGATAAGTATTTCAAAGGCTTGAAAGAATCTCAACTTTTCTAGATGCAAATTGAAAATACACAACAAAGATATTCAGAAGAGTTTTTCATTGTCTGAATTCGATTTTTATGTACGTTATGTTAGTAACAAGAAGATAAAGAAATGTTTTATCAAAAATTTTAAAATCTTTTCATTTTATTCTTCTAGACGATTCAACTTCCTAATAGGTTAAAATAGTAAATTCTAAATTTAAGTGTTTTCTCGACGAAATTATTTAATCGATCAAAATTCGAATACGAATACAAATCAAAATGTAATCTGAATCAGCAAACTATAATCACATTTTCTTAACTTAATTGACATAAATAAATGACAGAATATCATTTTACAAAGCTTAACACAATTTTGGATATTTGGCCAGTGACAACGAGTCCTAGCAATTGTAAAGATGTGAAAAACCCTAGCATTGTAACAATACTGAGTTGTTGTGGCTTTTAATTCTTCTTTCTTCCGTTGCGAATAAAGTAAAATTAGGAAATTTAATTACGTTCCTGTTCCTTTAAATTTGATTTACTCTGATAATTTAAGCTGATAATTAACACGACACTAACTGGACTAAACGAGAACTTTATACACTGACTGAATTATCATTTTCTTTATTTACGAGGACGTCTTAAACGATAATTGAAAATAACGTGACGACCCTTCCAGAACTTGATGCAGTCACATTTGATATATTTCACCTGAGTAACGACAGCAGTAATCATTAAAACATGTTGAAATTACTTTTAAAATGAGCGTAAAAGGCGCATTATTAGTCTTTTTATTGCCTTGTTGTGATTGATGTTTACTGTTCTTTGTAATATCACACGCAATTGCTAAACCCAGGTTTGTAATTTTGTTACAGTCGACGATTATGTGATGCGAATTATTTGAAGAAATTTTATTATCGTCCTTGTGCGACCGTACAAAATTATATCCCTCAGAAAGGAAATTATTAACATCATCAATACAAATAACAAAGAACTAAAACAAACTTTTTCACCAGACCAATACCGTAACCTATTACAGGATGAAATGTGTTCGGAAAACTTGGAAACTTGTAATGGTCCCACAAGATTTTGATAAATCAAACCAGCTTAGAATTCGCCTGACATTTCCCAAATAAAATTATTACATTTAGACCATTGCTGCTTACGTCATCTACCGTATTCGACTAATTCTCTTTATTGGAAGGCTTAGAAAATTTGACAAGAAACAAAAAGAAATGACGTTCTTGGAAAACTTTGCCGCATCTTGGATAGAAAAAGATAATCAATAAAGTTTACTATAACTCAAGTCTATAGGAACGAAACTAAGCAAGTAGTTTATAGTTGGCTATATCATGCGATCAAAAAGTTTTCTTGTAACCTGCCATCTACACCGCGCATGTCGTTGCTTGACTCGTACGCATTGGTTTTGACTTACGTAGTCGTCTAATCTTGTCTTGAGTAAACCGAGTAAACCTAACCTCGATAAGAAATCTTAACAATAAAATAATAAAACAAATTAAAAAACACTTAATAAAGTCAATATTTCCATGGCATACTTATTAGAAAATTTGTTGGCTATACGTTATATAGTAGCCCAAAAAATTTGTATAATGTGTGCTGAGATATGGAATAGAAGTTGAATCATTACAGTTATTGGAAACTTAAGCTGTATGAAATGACGTCGCAGCAGGTTATTTATGAAATTGTTGAAAACGACAGTTCTCAGAATTTTGAAGTATCTGGCAATTTTTCTACTTCACTAAATATTTTCAAATACTTTATTGTTTTGATAAAGGAACAGTGAAATCAACGTGTTTATTTTTTTTATCTGGAGCACTGGAGGTTAAATAAATTACAAATGAAAGTTTATGATTCAAAATTATGCTGAATATAACCAAGATCAAGTCAAGTAACACAAAGTTTTTGTGTATTGCAACACTGTATCCAAATGTAATTACACTGAAGTCAGAGTCGAGTCAAGAAAAAATTAATTATGAATTATAGTTTATAATGGAATTATTTAAACGTCGTCAGTAATATGGTCATAAACATAAACATCAAAACAAACGATTCTTTCGCTTACAATTTTACATTAATATTTTGATAATCTATGATGATACTCTGGGACACATATTTACAGTGAGATAAATTAAATTAAATTTCTTATATATACCTACTTTGCACAACACTTATAAACGATTAAGAGTTTGAAATACTCTAATTAGCATGGTGTTACTTTTCAATAATTAGTTTAAACAGAAACTTCGTTCTCTGTAATTCGAATAAATGCTGTTAGGAATCTAGAACTAAATTCTCGGTTTCGCTACAAATGAACAAACTCAGTAACAACAGAGGATGGCAATCTCGATAACACATGTTGCAACAAATGTAACTACAATGATTAACTGATATAGCTACACCAAAAAATATTTTTTATTGTTCTAGAACTCTAAAACTATACAGATGATCATTAACAATGTGTCCATTTCATAAAATAATGGAAAGGTATTAGATTTGGAGTTTTCTCTTCCAAATTATTGTAATCAGGACATTTAATTTTTCTCCGGTTGCAGTTTGACAAATGACAGTATAACAATGTAACAAAAATTAGTTTTATTATTGTAGTACGGCATCTTATTTTCGTAAATATGGGTATTTGTTGTGTAACAATCGTTTTCAATGGTGTCTCAGTCATTAACGAGATATTTTCGTACGTAACAATGTAAGGCAGAGTTTCCGACTTTCAAAAAGTTTCATTGACGACAAAACATCAACTATAATTGTACTATTCGAAAGACAACAAAAGACAGTACCTGCTTCAAAAAAGTATGTGGCTAATAAGTGATGATATATTTAATTTAATTTAAGGCTTGCAGCCTCTCTGCTATCAACATTCGGACTTTAAGAGTTATAGTATTAAGGAATATACGGCACGAGCTCTTTTTCAAACTTAAAATTTCAAGATCTGGGCACTATATCTCTAGCTGACGTAACTTGTGGTAAAATTTTTTTTTTAAGTTAGATAACTCTTTAATTGAAGCAATTTTTGTATTATAGAATTGCAACAGATTGTGTGAAGTTAGCAAAACTATACCTAAAATATATTTGCATATTATGTCAAATATGTACATAGAAACAAAGAGGCAAAAAGATACAGGAAAAAGAGAAAGAAACTATCAAATAACGAAGCAAAAAGACGAATCTATTACTAATGAAGTATATGTAAGTTAAAACATTTCTGTACCAATACTATATAGTCACCATTTTCTAAATAATTGCTCGGTGTATGTTGGTAGTATCGCTAATGATGTAATAAATTATATTTTGTATTTAATTTTTCATAAGGTTTTTATGTTCGTTTTGGCCACAAAACATGAAATAATGTATTAGATAGTTTCTAATTTTTTTATTGTCATTCTATACTCAATGATGAAGAATAATATATAAATGAATAACTACACGTGGATTAATTTCTATATAAAAGCACCGGCGCGTAAATAAATATGAACGAATTATTTGTTCAAATTTCTAATATATCGCATCGCACATAGTTTACGTAAACAAACCAGCAAAACAGATCAATAGATAAATAAATTCTCTAAATATATAAGTATAGTTTACAATACAGTATACTGTATATAGTACAGTATAGCTAAAGAAACGTTATCTCAAAAAGCTAGAATTGGTTTATAAATTTAAAGTTTAATTTTTATGAATTGCAGAAAACGTCTAATTGTAAAATTTAAATTTACAGGTGTGTAAATGAACATATTGTTCTTTAGTTTTCAAAATTTGTAAATAATGTCATATAATAATAAATATATTGTATTATATTGTTTATTTTAATTAATGCTATGAATCTTTGCTTGCTGTACCAATTTTCCATGTATTAGAATTAACGTTAATGTTACATCTACGTTCACAAAGTACTTTATCGTCCCAAAACGTTGTAAATTTTCTTAATCCCTTATTAAGTCTGCTTCCTCACCCTTCCATACCGTGGACTTTATTGCAATTTGAACCTTACGATTAACCATTGTTTGTTAAATAGCCGCAAAGGAAAATTAATAATATGTACAGTTTTGTTTGATCTGTAAACACAGTTAGGAGTATTACAACAATAAATTAACAAACGATTGCGAATGCTAAGACCAAACATAGATTTTAGGAAATAAATCATGCAGGTTACTTTTGAATGGTTTATATTGTAAAAGACACAAAGGAACGAAGCAGAAATGTTTCAGATAATTTAGAACTGCGAATGTAAATTTGAACTGAAACCGACTCGCATAAAGCTGAGCTATAGTCAAAGCTTTTAACGGTTTCTAAAAATATGAGTTCAAATGCAATTCTTTGTGTGAAAAGTTGGCTTTTGTTAAACGATGTCTTGCCTGCCACAGCAGTTAAAAAATAAAAGTTTTGTAGATTAAAACCTCTTTCTCTGTTGTGCAATGAACAATGTTATGTAAATACTCCATCTAAGCGTCCACTTCGACGTTGATGACGTTGCATCTTTTAAACAAATAAATCAGTCCACTGCGTAACATCGGATGAAAGCATTTTGTAGCAAGATTAAAAAAAGTCGAACCCCATTACCAGTATTTGTTGTCTTTCTTAGTGGAGGTCGGGGTGTCCAATGAATGGAATTCCCAAGAGACTGCTTTCCGCTTAGCTCAAATGAATATAAATTATCCAAAAGTCCGGCTGTTTACCGAGCTAAACGCTGTTAAAAAACCAATACGAAAATGTAAACAAGGTTCAAGTTTTAATCATCTTCCAGCCTTCCGCCGAAGTTGCGGAAAATTGACAAGGCACGTCTAAACAGCTGAGAAAGAGCACGAACTTTACACCTTCCTATAAAGAAGCCGAAATTAAATTAGAAATATTGTCGCGATCTAGAGGGATAAAAGATGCCATATAGCTGCCTAACATATCGAAATACCGTAAAAAGCTGGCCGATGAAACATTTCACGAACACCCAGGCGGATTACGTGTCGAGGAAAAATTGATTTCAGTCGCCTTCGAAATATAAGGGCTGGCGTAGAGGAACTACTTATGCACCCAAATAAATTTAATTTCGACCAAAATGTACTCCTGGGGGAAGGTAATAAAGTAAATCATGCGATTTTCCAACGTTTTGCTTTTATTTAATACACTTTTATCGTTTTTTGGAGCAGAGCTGAGAAATTCACCCATAAACAAGACTTTTACGTCCACCTCAAAGAATTATGTCAACAATTTGTCATCACTGTAAACAATACTCGGCTAAGCAAATATTGTAAACATTCGTTTCAAAGTCGTGTTCCATGTTCAACAGCCGACGGGGTTTTCGCTGTTCGCGAATTTTTTTGTACTTTTGCCGGTTATTTCTAGAAATATACAGACAAAAGAACTAATTCCAAACTTATTAATATCGGCCATAAAACCCCAAA
This sequence comes from Asbolus verrucosus, assembly GCA_004193795.1. NCBI lineage: Eukaryota > Metazoa > Arthropoda > Insecta > Coleoptera > Tenebrionidae > Asbolus > Asbolus verrucosus. Next base: position 16,007 of record QDEB01071452.1, read on the forward strand.
TAATAAAATTTTATTTATAGAAGATAAAAAAGCAAGCAATGCCAAGCATGCACTTGCAAATTATCAGAAAATTTAAAAGAAACCAGTTCGAAAGCGATAGATCAAGAATCACTGACAAGTAGAAGATAAAGAAATAAAAAAGGCAAGTCAGAATTAGTTCGGTCCTAAATATTTATTATTGCTGTGTGAATATAATTACTACTGACTAGAATCTTGCAGACATTTAAGTTATGTAGACAATTCTGTTGTTAATGTGATGTTTGAAAAGTATATCAGTCCAGAAACAGGAAGAATCTAAGCAATAACAATGATTGGAGTTGTCTGAGAAAGCACATTTGTAAAATGTCGTATCTCGCATTTTGTGAAATTTAGGTCGCATTTATTCCCTGTGCAAAGACTAGGATGTATTCATTTTTCTGCATTTTTATGTTAAATTGTACTTCCTTATCCCACACGGCATCCGAGATAAAACAAGTTGAAAAAATTGCCTTTGAAAACATCTTTAGTTGTTCAAAATTTTCATTCGTTGTTAAAATTAAGGAAAATCAGCGTGTTGTCATGCGAAACGAGACTTATTTTGCCTTGAGTCCGATCGGCTTTTTCTCAGAGGCGGAGTAAGACTAATGGAAACAAAAACAAAGTTTTCTGAAGGAACCCTTCCCTCAGAGACACATTCTGAAAGAAAAAGAAAGTTCTTTGCTGCGTTCCTTTCAGTAAAATAAACAGTAATCATCTACATAATTAAATACTTACTATTAAGTCGGGCAAAGGTTCTTCTATAGACCTGTGTTAATCATTTCAAGTAATCTATTTAAGCTTCATTATGTAGGAACCTAATATCGGAGGTGTCTGCATTGCATTTTAATTAAACTAGCTCGGAATTGATTTTGAGCATCTTTTAAGAGCATCGTTTAGTATTCAAATCATGAATTGTTCCCAACGTATTACAACCCACCCTATTAATATGATCGAATTATATCTCGATATTGTTACGCGGCAACTTCATTAAATCACCTTGTAAGGATGATGCGGGCACATTGATGAGCCGCATCCCTTCATACATCCTGAAAAACTTGCATATTAAAAGTGTCATTTGATCAAGCAGAAGTTCATTGAAAACGTGCGTTATCTTCCTGCACACAACTCGTAACCACTTCCGGTAGTGGCTGAAGCTTTAGTTTCAGTGCTAAATTGCACACGTTTTATATGGGATTACCTGATTTTTGCGATGCAGTCGCACAGGATGGGTTTTATGAAGAAACCGACATGTTTACATTTCGTATCGAGTTAAAGTTGTCTTTGGCGTGGACGTATGCTTGAATGTTCCATGAATGTGGGAGATTATTTCAAAGATAAATATAGAGCAGAAGCGGATGTGAACTTTGTTCTTTTATTTACCGCATGTTTCTGGAAGCAGGTAATAATTAATTTAATATCGTGCAACTGCTGGCGAAAGCAAGGCAGTTTTCAAAACTAAGAATTAAGACGCCAGGGACGTGGGAATTACGGTGCTACAGTTTCTGGATCTTGAAAAACGTAACTACAGCGTCTAGTATTTTATGTTAGAATTATCGTTCTTTGAAAAATTTACACTGAGTATTGCCTTTACCCTGCTAATCTTGTAGAATATAAAAAATAATACTAATGTATATAACAGTAACGATAATGATCAACGGCTTGAATTGTACTGAATAATCAATACAATGTCATTATCACATAAAAATATATTAAAAACGCTTTTTAAGAAAATTATAAGTAATTCCTTCATTATTAATTTTGCTAAATCAATTCGCTAAAAATTAATTTATTACTTCAACAATTCAACTCATATTTCGAATCTATGAAATTACGCCATTTTTCAAATTCATGCACTCGTGGTTTTAGTTTTTATGACAACTCGTCGAAACGAAGGAAAAAAATGATCGATAATGTTCATGTTGTTCGTTATATTAAATGACAATTCTCCTCATATGTTTTGAACCAATGGAATTGGGCTATTTTTTGAATTCTAACCATTNNCAATTGTCATTAAAAATTACAGCTCGAATAGTATTTAGGGAGACTATTGTAGGAACAAAATTTGCTAAAATTAAGTTTGATGGTTCTCAGAAAAACTAATTTGTTTACTTCATTGCTATGGTAATAAAGTGATAATGAATTACATCCATATTATCGTTGTAATCAGTTTTTTATTGTTTAAAAATATTACAAATTGCTATTTGATTGGTTATTATAGTATATGGCAAAATAGTCACTGAAATGCAAATCGGTGACACGAACATTATGTGCAGTTTTTCTCCTTCATTACAAACGTCATTACAAAGCTCTCAAAACACAAATTGTGTTACGTACTTATCGTGTTTTCAGTTTTTGTGATGACAATCATTTTCATATACGTATTTAATACATCTACCGAAAAAAATCGTAAAAAATCAAATGGTTCATGTGATATTAATGCAGAAATTTTCTGGCAATTCGCCTATAATAACACTATAATTTTAGTGCAATTTATTTACAATTTTTCTTAACTATATATGCGATCAATCTCAATTACATGTGTACTTCTCTTCAAAATCGGGGAACGAATAATTTTCCCCAATTTTAAGCTTTAGAATTATTTATCGATTTCAAGCTTAGATTCCACGCAAATCAGCGGATCATGTGCTTGCTTATTTTTACCATTAGATTTCACCCACCATCAGAGAGAGCTGCAGACTAGACTGTGAGCTCCCGAAATAAAACTGCAGCAGGTGAGGAAAATCGAGTAGGTTCATCTGACTTATTCGATCTTGGAACGCATCGGTACGAAATTGCATGGGATCTAGGTCAGGTCAGCGTGGGGGTTGGCCAGTTAATTCGATGATGCAACGAATCTCGAACAAATTTCATGCAGCGGTAATATTTAGCAAAATACACAAACGTCGCATTTTGCTGCAAAAAGCTCGTAATCGAGCAATTAGCACAGAAATAAAACCCTCCCAGCTCGCTGGTATTGATTTAAATAATCTAAAATAACATCACCGGTGCATTCAGAAAATATGTTGAGAACCTCCGACACACTAAAACCGTTCTTACGTCGCAATAAGTAGGGTATTTGTGCTTCTTATTGTTTTATTTTTCGTTTTGGTGGTTTTACGACTGTGTCTGCTGAAAACTTCTTATCCAAGTTAACAAAGTTTAAGTACATAAAATATTTTACTAACTCGAGTTTTCTCAGTTTTATTATTAGATTATACTTTATACGAAACTCACAATGATCAACTACTAGAAGTGGCACACCAATTGAATGAAGTTATTCGAACTAAAATATCGGTTAATGAATTTATTACTAGAAAGTCGAAAATACTTGCGACAAAGTGACCAAAAATATAAATTTTTGTTCTAGAAGTTACGCAATTATCCAGTAGCATGATTATTGTCCCTATTATAGAATTATTTTATGAGTGGACTGTATATTACCTATGTATGAACAATTTTTTGTCTGAAAACATAAGTGCAAATTTTATAGAACGGCAAAATATATCATGTTTAAATATGTCATTTTTTTTACCTTGTTAGGTACACAAGGTACAAAATCAAATAACGAACAATAGAAAATATTTTCGATTTAGGTAGGCATTGAAAGCAATGTCATGTTGAGGGAACTGTAGACACAATCATATAAATGACGTTTGAGCGATGACATTCACACCCTAACCTAACAAATAAACTTCAAAATAATAAGCAACGTATCTGTCATCTGTCACTTTGTTGGCTGTGTATAAAATACCACCCACCTTTTGATCACAACCTACTCTAATTGGAAATATATTNNAGTCCATTTATGAACTTATTTTACATTAATTACATTATTAGGTCAGACGAGTGTAAATGATTAATTGAGTTGCAACTGCAAACCGTAACTATGTTAATAATTTTTTTAATGGATGCGACAGATTGATGATTATTTCTACATCTATAATATCGACTCCTGATCAATGAGTATAAACGTCGACCGTAATTAAGTGATTCTTGTATGCTTCTACGTTTCTATCATTTAACAATTATATAATTTTGCAAAGTGTAAACGGAGTAAAATTTTGAACAATTTAACAAACGGTCTATGAACACCTTTTTACAGATTTATCTTACCAACATTGTAATTACCTAGAGGCACAAGATCTGATAACATTTAAGCTGTATTTTAGAAAGACTGCTTTTATATAATAAAAAGGGAATTTTTTAAATGTAGCCTTACAAACATTTTTTTTTGGAAGTTAATAGTTAAATTATTTTTTGAAAAATTCAAACGAAAATTTGTTATCATTTGAAAATGTAGATAATGTTCCAATTCCAATAAAAAAATGCAATTTTAGTGTTTTAATTTAATTTTGTCAACAGAATCTATTAATATATTTTTAAAAATTGACGTTAGCCTGCCTAATGGAACATCTCCCTTTCATCTAGTTAGGTATTTTAATTATCGGAAAATAAAATAATCCTTTAAATGCAATCGTAATAGACCGGTTAATAGAAGATTAAAACAAATTTCTCCGGTTAAAGTTGCGCAACAGAATTTAATTACCAAATATTTCTAAAAAAAAAACACAAAATTATTTATTTTCAAATAACTCTTCCTCTTTTTCAAGGCATGTAATTACAGTTATATTTTAAAAATTGCATCGGCAAAAAGTAAATAGATCAGTTTATCTCATTTATATTTCTGAAAATGGATTAGACGGAACAAAATTACTATTTTCAATACTAAAAAAATAAAAAACGTTTAAAGTAGATTATCACTTCAAAATGGAAACTGATGTTGCAATTAATTTTTTCAGCAATTCATTTTTCAATTACTGCAATTAGTAAAGATGATTCGTTATGGTAATTTTACTGGTCATGGTGGAAGTTGTAATAATATTCATTCGTAATAATTGTTAACATAACGGTTGAAACAAACGTATAATAAAGCACCCATAAGGAAAGAGACTTTTAATTATAAATTAAAATATAATAAACATGAAACTCCAAAAATTTAATTCAAACGCAAGATACAAATAAAAAATGATTTTTAAATATAAATTGTTGCAAATATGTAAGCCAAGCATTTCAACAAAAATTGAAATGCAATGTTTATATAATTTCATTTTAACAGACTGTAATGAAAAGCTTGCATTTTATAAGTGAAATATATATTAATAGATTTCAAAAAATCATTTAATGATAATATTTCAATACTATCAGATTTCGGTTTTGCTCAGCTTTTGAATTAACATTCATCGGGTTTTTCTTGGGGGGTTATATTGGTATCCCATCCTCTATCTCTGCGCCAAAGCCTCGAGTCACATGAAAAGGGTTTCTCGATATTTTTAATAATAAAACCGTAATCTCCTTTCTCAGATCAGTGGAACATGTTACATTATTCTGTTTCACTTTAGGCCTCGAACAGAATTTTAACTTTTCTTATATGAAAATTTTATTAAAGTATTCGCAATGTGTGCCTTTAGATATCGTATTTCAAAGTATTATAACAACTTTTATTCTGGAATTATTGGAAATCAATAAAAAAACAATCTTAATAACATTCCACATTCAAGTTCTCTTCGGAAAAAATTACATTTGCAAAGAGGCGTCATTATAAAAAACTTAAAAGAAGGGTTTGAAGTTTTTGAAGGTAATGGACGAAACGATGATTTAATTATCAAAATTTACGCCATTAGGCAAATTTAATTAAACGACGCACGCATAGATAACACTAATGGGGTATGTGAGTCGTTAGGGCCTAACGAACAAAGAGATATGATTTCCAAAAAAGGTGTATAATTGATGAGCCAGCACAGTCGGTATTGTATTCTTATCTGGCTGGTTTCCACTCAATAACACAATTACGAGACCATTAACACCAAGCGTGCGGATGACACTCGCCGATTACGCCCATTCATCCCTATCTCCGATAAAAGAATTAGTCGTCTACCCTCCGCGGCGAGTCATACTGTTTTTACTATGCGTCAACTATAAACCGAATAAGGATTCAATATCACCTGTCGTTTCCGCTTTATCTTCCTTTAAATGCAAATTTGGGCTTTGTCGAAACGAGCACGTCGATATTTCCTGCCTATACCCACGTCGAACTTTGTGAAGTAATAAATTTTCGATAAATTTAGATAAGATATACCATCGGAGCATCGCGCTGCTCTTTCTTTCAGGGGTTTTTTTGTCAATCGCTGTACACTCAAGAACCTTAATTAAAAAGACATCTTTTATCACTAAATTTTTGACTAAATTAAATGAAAAAATCATCACACGAAATAGGTTACAGACACTGCAGAACTGGAAGAAGTCAAACTTTTACGTGGGCAACTCGCAAAAAGCGTCTGCCCATAAAGATCCTCTCGTTTTAAGGGTATGTCGCATCAGAAATGTGTTTCGACGAAAACCGGGTGAAATATTGCAAGGACAATTACCGCCCTTAAATAAAATAAAGTGTAAAGACCCAGATAACGAAGAAGTTAGTGCTTAGGGCCCCAATCAATAGGTTCATTGTGTTACTTGAGATGCTGGTGAATAGTCCTGTCCTTTCCAAGAAAATAAGGATGATGCTTGACGTTAGCACCTGCAAATTCGCCGGTACACAAATAAAACGAGCTCGACGTCTTATTATGGCTCGTATTTTAACTTGGAGATGTCGTTTGAAGTCTCGAACCTGAAAGAAAGAAAAAACACCAAGTATTGATTAGGATACGGGCTGTTTTCGCATGAATCTTAAATTTAAGTATAAACAGGGTACACTAGCGTAAGATCTGAAGATAATTATTTTGTGAAATATTTGCGCTTTTGTCAACAAAGCAAATTATACCCAGGTGTATAACTAATTGATTCGCTCATTAGACATCCCAACTGGAGCTGGACTGTTGAAAATCGTTACATCAAAACCAATATACGAATATTTATCAATATATCCAATTTTTACGTTTAATGATCATGTCATTACGCTCACATGTGATATGTATCGATTTTTTTCGATACATATTTCTAATTCCGACATATGCTGCCACAAACAGTGCCTATCACAGTCTCCATGCTTATCCGTTATTAATTAATAATGAGCTATTAATCAGTTTAACTTGATCAGTTTAGATGATGGGAAACACCTCAGCGTAATTAAGATCTGTGTCGAGTTATTTGTTAAAAACTGAAACCAATAATTTAAGCTTCTCTGGATCAATTGCTTGACATGTGTATCATATATAATAT
>QDEB01071468.1:0-21545 GCA_004193795.1 Asbolus verrucosus
ATATAATATTATATATTTATATTATATATTTTTACAAAAAATAATGTAATTATTGTTCTGTCACTTGTTAAACCACAGAAATATTCATGTTGGTGAAATTTAGGCAGTAATAACATACATTTTTTTTTTGTTTATAAAATCCCAATGAAGGATTAAATAAAAATTTACGTCATTATATTGAAGCACCAACTAAAATGTGAAAAATATTTTAATGAACTTAAACCTGTTATGTAAGAAATGTTGGTACATAAATTTTCACTTCAATGGATATGCTAATCAATTTCAATTTTTTTGAAATGCATATAATGTAAATAAATCTGCATTTTTTGTCAAATATACAGTAATGCGGATACAAAAGTCCTTTTCAAGTTAACTAATGTCAGACTTGTAAAAGGTTTTAATAATATAATGTATGATAGGTATGCGCAGCATTTACATTATAAAATTTCACTTAATTGATGGATTACTTTTTAAATTGTCTTTCAAAAAATAGAAACTTTATTACAACAAACTCTAATGTAAAAATGTTATTTAGAAGGTAGCGACTTACATACAGATATTTGAAATTTTAAAAATTAAGCAAAACAATTTTATAACATCGTATAACTACTTTCATTGTACGTACTAGTGTAGTACTTTGATTAATTAACTTTGTTAATTAATTAAGTTTGTTTAATTACTTTTCTTGTTTTATTTCTATTACTGCAGAAAAATGAGTTAATTCTAGCATGTTATATTATCTAAAAAACCTGAAAATTCAGTCCATACTGATACATACAAAGTTTATTATGAAAAATATTCCAACGTTAGCATTTTTATTTAATAGCATTGAGGAATACATAACGTAATGGTTTCAGAACCTCTAAATTCCGGAAATGATATCCACTTTTATGTTTCAAATCAACACACATAAAATGTTTTTTCACGTATTCGCCACACATTTTCATTCTTTTTACATCATGCATAATCATGCCGAGGTTCATTTATTTTATTTTTAAACAAAAATTAAAAGCCCTGCGATGAGCATGTTTTTTATAAAACACTCTCTATTAGATTTTGCTCTTTTTTAATTCCTTGTAAACCAACGAAACAATTTTTCAATCTATCAATATTTGAGAAATGTTTTAGCTGTCTGTTATTATTAACAAGAAGCTTTAATTCTTTATAATGAAATGATTGGCGGAATCCGAATGATTAACTTGTAAACTTTCTAACACATCAGTATATGTATTATTTGGCCCTCTTCTCAGTGTATACTGGGTATATTGCAACATTAAAGTATGTAAAATAGAAAATAAGAAATGAATAAAAAAATGAAAAAAATTGTAGCTTAGAAAAGTGTCGAGATTTAAAAGCTTTCCTTTAAAATTATATTTGTAAGTCTTGATTCTAATATTGTAAAATATTATACAAAATTTTAAATGTAGTGATTGAAATGTTAAAAAATATAATTTTTTTGAAAAATGTGAGTTTCGTCCACGAAATGAATGAAATAAGTGTGTACCATATTATAAATCGTGAGAAAATTTCGGTTTTAAATGTCCTGCAACAATTTTTTTTTTGAATTTAACAATTGATCAATAAAATTAATTCGTTAACAGTAAACTAAGTTAACCACGAGTTTCACTGTATTTGTATCCGGCATTAAAAAAAAGTTCCGAGACTTATTTATTGAAAACAGTAGCTTTTATTGTAAATCAATATTTGTCCAATTAAAGGTCGCCGGAAGACTTTTTTTCTGAACTATAAATAATTAGATCTGCTACAGTATTATAATAGGGACAGGATGTTTGTGAATGACTCTTGACTTTAATTATATAACTATGTTGTTATGGTAACGTACATTTTTTTTGTGTCTAACCTGAAGAAATGAGTTTTATGATGTCACGAATCTGCAAAAGGTTGCACAATTGTAGTTATCCTTCAACGTTATGCCCAAATCTTGTCGCAATGTGATATTTGCGAGTTAATAGAATCATGGATAAAACCATTATGTTGAATTTTATTTATAGAACTCTCCTGGCTTGTTACAGAATGAATAATTGAGCCGCCTCACATAACATGGAAGCTGACTCGCCGCCTCTCCATTCAACCGTTGAATCTCACGCGGAAACCGTCTCCGCAACCGAAGAAGATTCACTCAACAGAAGACTGAACAACAGCTGGGAAGAAACCGAAGCTGACGATACCATCCATGGATTCAACATATTAACAAATGTCACAGTAATCGAAAAACAACCAGAGACAACAATCGTATGTGAAGGTAGTGACAGTGGTGTCGAAGTGATCGAAACAAATGACCCTTTATACCAACGTGCTTTAAGTTCCAATAGTGGCAACTCGCAAGATTTTGAAACTCTAACTAGTGCGAGATCTTGCGATTCTTCCATAATAAGTTACTGTTCAAATTACGAAGATGCCTACAACTTACTAGTCAGAAGGAACTCAACTTTAATCGAAGACTATACTTTAAGAAATGGAGATGGAACCAGCGAAAACGGTAGCGAGAGCTCATCGATAACAGGAAGCTCGTCATCTCGGAATTCTAAACGTATCAATCTTGCTAACTCAAAGAAAAGAGTTAACGTGCAAGAAACCAAAAAGAGTGCGACTACGAAAGAAAGATCGAGGTCTAAACCACCAATCACTCCAAGACGTACCGAGGGTCAAGCAAGGTTAAAATCTATAGACCGAATTCAGGGGAAGTCAGTAAAAAAATCTACGCCAAACACTTTGGATCTGGGCAAAAAGGAGCCAAAAAGGCCGTCTTCTGCAAGATCTACTAAAACTCCATCAGTAACACCAACAGATGATGGCAGGTGGCCTTCAATCAATAGCAAACCTGCTCCGTTGATGTCACGATCATTACGAGGGATTTTGGATACACCAAAAACTAGACAGATGGATACTAAAACTATAGAAAAATACGCAACACTCCCCCGAAGGAGAAAAGAAAAATCTAACGAAGACGTTAAAGAAGTAGTACAAAAAAAATTGAGTAGAGATGATGTTAATCGTTTAACAAACACGAAAAAAACACTATCGAGAGAAACAACACCGTCCAAAACATTAAATGTAATAAAAAAGAAACAAAAAATCAAAATATACCACGAAACTGGCGTACAAACTGCTTTAACAATAACCGACGTCAATAAAGCACTAGCAGGTTTATCCGTCACTCTCGTGAGTCCTCATGATGTTGAAAAATGTGATAAAAACGAACAAGTCGACATGAGCGTCAAAGATATTGAAATACTCAACGCACAAATTAAGGATATTAAAGAAAAATACGAGGCGTTGTACAAAGAACATAAATTACAAAGTGATAGACTTACTGAAACCGAGGGGAAACTTAGGGAGGAAACTGTGGAGAAAGAAGGATTGAAAGAGGAGCTAAAAACGAATTCTCAGAGAGTTTTGGCAATACTCGGTGAAGGCAATCTTAATGATGGTAAGTTTTCCTAGAACTGATTTTACAAATAAACAAATCGTTTCATAAATTTAACTATTAACGTTGTTACGGGGGACAAGTTCAAATCAATAATAAGATGATTGCACAAACCGTTTTTATTTACGTCAAGGACACTTTAACCTCATTACATTGTGCGGTCGTTTTGTCATCACCTAGTCTTAATTCAAACATTGTTTTTGACGCTTCCGAAATAACATTATCACGCTAATTGTAATACTTTTATGTTAGAAAGTGTCAACAAAAAAATTAAAACTTTGTTATTTACCGTTAGGAGGGTAGTTACAAAATTTCGACGAGAAAAAGAAAAATTATGATCCTTAATAACACCACTGAGTGGAAGCGCGAAACGTAAAGGATTATATTTTCACTGATGCTTTCGGGCTGTTTCTTTCATTCGTAAATTTTGCAATTATGTAAGCTCAAGCTTAGTTTCCTGGAACTTGAATAAAAAATAAACGAATTCCCAGTTGTATTTTTTTCATTTCAGTCGCTGTGAATATCTGTTAAATTTATTCCTTTAAGTAAGAATTTCAGAACTTCTCTGAACCATATTTTTTTCCGCAGATGAAAATGTTTCTAGTGATAGTTTAATGGTGCTAGAATCACGTTTCCAAAACGTCGGCCAGGTTGTGATTCGCCAAGAAGAAGAAATTTCCAAATTAAACTCTTACTGCCGATCCCTACAATTAGATTTAGAAAAAAGTTTGGCTTCGCAGAAGATTCTCGTTCAACAACAGCAAGAACTCGAAGCTGAAAGTATTGAACTTCAAGAGTTCATGCAAGCAGAAAAAACGACGCTGTCGGATGCTTTGAAAGAAACAGAAAATGACATAGCAAAATATAACAAAATGTTAGCGAAAAAGGATAAAGAACTGCAAGAGAAACAAGAAGAATGTAAACGGATGGCGAAACTAAGCGAACAGAGATGGTAAAATAATCACCGAAGTCGTAGAATTGGTTATGACTGTTGTTTTCAGGCAAGAAAATTTAAGTTTACAAGCGAGAATGGGAGCTTTAGAAGCGAAAAGTCGGGAGTTGCTCGTGCACCAGGGAAGTTCTGTTTCAGGGACTGCAGTAGCATTATCAGCTTTGATTGGAAGATTAGAGGGCCTCGTCGATGAACTCGTTACGTCGTACAGCATTTCAGATCAGGAACTGGAGGTAGCTACTTTGCCACACTCTTTTATTTGGGTCAGTTTTGTTGTTTACAGGATGTGATTTTCCACAATGAGGCATACAGTAACAGCAGTAGTAGTCCCGATGCCACTCCTGAAAAGTGTAGAAAATTCCTCAGCGACAAAACACCTTCGCCAAAGAAAGGTTCGTCGTTCGTTTCTGCAGTCATAAACGCGATTAAAAATGCAGCTGCACAGAGTCCATTCGCCGGCAACAAAGACATCAGCAAAGACAATCTTTGCACAGGTAGTAAATTTTTATAGGCCTTCATTTTAATTATTTCGTGATTTTGCAGATAATTCAAGTCCAAATGAAATGTTAGATTCTGAAACAGAACCTTGCTTAATGATGGAACATGTTTTGGAAGACGTCGTGATTCCTGATGGTCACACCCACAATATGATCTCGTCATGTCATAGTATGTTAAGTTCACAGAGTGAAAGTTTCATAGACATGTCCAGAAGTAGTTTTTCAACCGATATGCCTTCTCTATGCGATATTTTCCCATCATTATCTTTGGTTGATCAAGTTATAGATGTAGATAATCTAGTAACACGATTATTGAAAGTCATAAGAATCATACAACTTGAAAACGACGACTGCATGAATGAATTGCAAGAACAAAGAGACAGACTATCTGAACAAGTTGATAAGCAAAAAGAAAACAACAAACTTGTTGGGAAACAATTAAAAGACTGGGAAGTACTTGGAGCCAGACTGAAGACTGAAGTTAAAGAACTCATGTATCAACTAAGCAAAAAGAATAATGAAATTGACGGTATCAAAACTGAACTCAACAAGCAAAGAGAAGAAGTTGAAGTAAGCTTTCACACCTCAAAACAACCTTTAATTTAACATTTGCTTTCAGAAACTCAATCAAGATGTGTGTGAATTGTCAACAGCACTGGCTAAAGCAGAATTAGAAATGAAGATGAAAGATGAAGAGGTTACGGAAGCGATAAAAAACTGGGAAAAAAACAACGAGATGCCAACCCCTGAAGTTTTAGCCAGGCTAAACGCAGCTCAAAACGAGGTAAATTTACCCCACCTCGCGTTCTATTGATGATTATTTTCTTCTAGGTACCTCTTCTGAAAGAAAAATTATCACAAAAGGAGCGACATTTAAGTGAGTTAACTCAAGAATTTTTAGCAAGCAGGCAGGTTTTGTCAGAAAGTTTAAAAGAGGCGGTTAATGAAGCAAAAAAACAATATGAAGCTATCGATAATGCTTTAGAGGTATTTGTTTTATTAATTTTTACAACTGCAATTTCATCCATATTTTAGGTTCTCCACAATAATCAGAATGTAGTTCAACAATGTACACCTTTAGCTGAACTCCAAAGAGAATTGGAAAATACAAGTTTCCAGAGTGCATCCGCAATGCCGTTAGCTGCTCCAGCTGACTGCAATGCTAATGCTGCCCTCTTACAAGCAATTGCAAATTTACAGATCAACACCACTGCCTGAAATTGATTGTGAACAAAATTCACAATAATTTTAGTGATAATAATTAGTTATGGCCATTGATTCGACGATGATTTATGTATATAAATTTGTTTTTTGTACATGTTTTTAATTTAATTTTTCTAGAGATTGAAAAGGCTGACCGATGCCATTTACGTCCAAGACGAATTTTACCACTTATTTAAAAGAGATTTGAATCTTTTGAGTTGATTTTAAACGATTTCCAATCTCTTTGAAAATAAATGATTACCTACTGTTTGAAGTTTTCTGTAATATTTATATTTAACCTCACCTTTACAATGAACAATTTTTACGGCATTTAGTTTCAAATCGGTGCTTTTGATAAATCCATATTTTTAGATTATATTATTATGCCATTATTGTAAATAAACCAAATTACGTATTATCAGTTGCTTTAATATCTCTATTCCCCATAAGACTAATGAAGAAAAAAAAACTGGTCACACTAACCTTGAAAGTAGAATTTGAGCCACAGCAGTTTCATCTTTGATTGGCGACTTATTGACTTTAGAAATTTAAATCAACCAAGAAAGGTGTAACTTATACAAGATTAAGCAACAAAGGATTTACAGTACAATAGAAAAATATATTTAAGACCATATATATATTTTATACTGTTTAGTAAACATCAATACCTTATTCAAAAAATAAAGTACTAAACTAAAAGTGCAATAAATTAATTTGATAAAAAAAGGCGATGATAATCGTTAGCCCCAAATGCGCAGTTACACTTGGGACACTTCCTTTGTCTTGTCTCATACCTAGTTTTAAGACAGTCATAGCAGAAAACGTGGAAACATTTTGATAAAACTGCATCCTTTCTTTTTACTTTGCATGAAGGACATGTCAAAGTTTCTTTATATTCTCGAATTTCTTCCATCATAACTTCATCTAAAGTTGTTCCTGCCAACTCCATCTTCTTCATTCTTTCAGCCTTTCGTTTCAGTTGGGCGATTTCTTCTTGTAATCGTTTAGTCTTGTAAGCTTCAGCCTCCAAGGAACTTGTTTTTTCAGCAACTACTTGTTGAGCTTCTTTCATTTGTGAATGGTATTTCTCTGCAGTAGCATTAAAATTAATAAAACGATAACGAACAGAAGAAGTTTGAATACCTAAATGCAGCTTCAAATCCGCCGCTGATTGCGCGCTTTCAATAGCTTTTCTTTTGTGCATTTCCATTGCTTGTTGTCTTAACGACAGTTCTTTCTCAGCCGTTGCCAAAGTATTCTGGAGAATTCTCTCTTTTTCTTCTAGTTTTCTCACAACCAAATTTGCAGCTTCAACCTGTGTTGTCAGTGTACTAACCTGCTCTTTTAACACATCTTTTTCCTCCCTGGCTAATTTATGAAGTTGATTTGATTTAATCCTTTCTGACATTAATTTGAAATTGGCGTCGTCTTTTTCACGCAATTGTTGAATTAAACGGGAATTTTGCTCCTTAAAAAGAAGTTTTTTTTAAGGATTTCCTTTAAACTTGGTGTACAACCCTTACTTGCATATCTTCAAAAGCTTGTCCTGTTACTTCCATTTCATTTAAAAGTGCCTCTTCTTCGTGAGATCCCACAAAAGGTCTCATTTGGTGTAAAACGTTATGCCCACCCCAATTTCCATCTGACGGTTTTTGCGAGGCAACCTGTTTTTGTAATTCATATTTCTGTTCTTCTAATTGCTTGATTTTTTTGAGGGCTTCATCTTCTGCCAATTTTCTCTTGTCATCGCGCTTGCTATCCTAAAATGTCTTTGTAGATCATAATTTTCTACAAAAAAAAACATACCTGCATCTTCTTAATCTGTTGCCTTATATCTTCAAGTTCTGTTCTGAGTTTCTTCTCAGCAGCCATCAACTGAACTTTATCTCGTTGCTCTTTACTCACTCCTTTATACATATCTAGCAAAAGTTTCATTTCTTTTTGTTCATTCAAAGCTTTCCTAAAATGATTCCGTTTTAATGGAGATATGAATATAACATTCTCAACTTACTTCAATTGATTTTTCAAATCTCTAACCATTTCACTTTCTGCGATTTTTGCTTCTTTCGCCCTCTGAGCTTCTCGATGATCTTTTTCAGTTTTCACAGTTGGTTCTTTTTTAACTACTCCTTTTTCTTGTTTAACTCCTGCTTCTTTCTTAGCAGAAGGTGAATTACCTGAATTGGAAGCTTTATCACCTTCACCTTCCTCCGTTTGCTGCAAATACAAAAATTAAACAATTACACAAATATAAGCAACATAAATATTGTGTTCGTATGTACATTTGTGTGGAGGAAAACCAAAACTTGTATACCTCTGATTCATCTTCTTCCTTTTTCACTGCTGGAATTGAAGCAGGTTCTTCTTTAACTTGTGCTCCTGATTCACTGTTAGAAGCATCTTCTTCTTTGATCACTTCCTTTTTGATATTTTCTTTGGAATCTTGATTAGCTCCTTGGAGTTGAATTAATTTGGCGTTTAAATCTTCAATTTCTTTTTTTAATTTGGGTATTTCTGTGTTGGCTTCTTTGTACTTTCTTTTGTACCTATGAACTTCGCCTTTGAGTTGTTGTGTGTTATTTTGTAATGATGTGATCAAATGTCGCATTTCTCTGTTTATTGGTCCGGTTTGTTCATTAGCAGCAAGATTCTGTTCAAATTCGATTCTCAACATTTCATATTCTTTTCTTAACTGAGCTAAAAAGTCCTCCAATTGCATCACTTCTTGCCTTAGTTTTTTCTGTGCGATTAACTCTTCACTCTAAAACACATAAAATAAATAACTGCAGAAAATAATCACACAACAAGACCTCCATCATTTCAATATTTCTCAAATGGGCATTTTTGCTAGTTTGTAGTTGCTGTCTAGCTTCATCCAATTGTGTTTTCAATTGCATTGATTCATTATACAAAACAGAAAATTGTGATTGAAGACATTTGTATTCAGTAGTTTCCACAATAACACTCTCTGGGAGTTGTCGAATCTGAGAAATTTGTCAGTTACGAAGAATAATAACAATTAAAATGACTTACATCCATTTTTAACTTCTCAACTTCTTTCAATGTTTCTCTGTGGGTTTGGTGCAACTTGTCAAGTTCTATTAATCTGTTATTGGCTAATTCTGTCCACTCTTCCACCTCTTTCATCAAATCCTCAAGTTTGGCCTGAGAAACATTGGATTGCACAACCTGCTTTTGTTGTGGGCCTTTTTCAGGGTCACCATGTAACTGATGGTAAGTTTTTAACTTCTCAATAGCTTCGGCTAAATGCGTCTCAAGTTTATCATTCCTGTTTCGAACTTTCTCTAATTCATATTGCAAGTCATCGATCTGATTTTTCAATTCAGCAATTTCCGTTTCTTTTGCTGTAACAGAATCTTGTAATTCCGCCACTTTTAGGCTGTTTGTATGATACTTTTCATGCAATGAAGTGTGAAGAGCTTGTAAGTTGCGATTTTCAGCTTGTAACTGGACATTTGTCTGGCAAATTACCTCATCAACACTTGGAGCATCTTCTGCAAGTTTGAATTTTATCAATTAAAGCGCAAATGGAAGCAACACTACTTACGCCCTTCTAGTTCTCCTTTAAGTGCCAATGTAATTTTCTCATTTCTCTGCATGAGTCTGTCAAAGGCTTGGATTACTTTGGCAACAGCTCGCCGTGAAACTTGCACTCTATTAGCTAGTTTATCATTGAGTTCGTCCTTATCCCATGTCGATAATTGCAACAAGAACGAAGTTGTTGCTTCACTTTCATCTAAAAATTGAATTTTAGTAAATAGTTTGGGATGTAGTGAATTTTACTTTTGTTTTCAGATTCATCAGCCGTTTCAGCATCAAACCTTTGCAAAAGTATCCGAATATCTTCATTCAACTGATTCCAATAACGATTCACTACATTTAGCATGGCGTCATCTTGCGTTTGTCTTTTTTCCAATTGTTCAATTCTTTGTCGTAATTCTTGTTCCGTTCTATAACGCTGTTCTATTCTCTGAAAGATATTATGAAAATACAAATGTTTCTGTTGCTACTCAGAAAGTACCTGCGCCAACTTTTTATTTTGAAACTGTAGAACTTTGATGTCCATTTCTTCCAAAGTGGAAACAGGGCCGATTAAGTGAGGTTCGAAATGAATTTTTTTAATGGGAGGCGGACCCCCGCTTGAACCTTCTTCTGCATGTCTTTTGGACATTTTGAGGTTATGTTCATAAATTCTGCCTGAAATTAAAAAAAAACCATATGTAATTAAATTCCCACTCTCTAAAAACTGTTATTAATGTATATTAATTGCTCTGGCTTGGTCTTACAGGTTTTAACGATAATAAAGTCCAAAAATTCATCAGCTTATTACTTCCGAGATTTTTATAATTTATTCAGTGCTGAAGTTTTCATAATTAAATTGTAGGTTATATTTCGACTTAAATTAATTAAATTTACTCATACTTGCCTCGATTTTATAAGAAACTCATTTATTATTCATTTACTCGCGGTTGTTATCCTCGTTATCGATCTCAGGGACAACAAACGCAAAACCATTGCCGCTGTTGCGCAAGCGTCGAACTTTTTTTAAGTTTTTTCAATGGTTGGCAAAATTTGGCTGGCGTTCTGGCATTCAGATGAAAAGGAAAGCTCGCATTTCCTATTTCCGTCCAAAAAAAGAACATCTTGAAATTTTCTTGGTACAAAATACATCGTGATGAAGGAAGGATCCTATATTATACTAAATTAAAGGCCGGAAACAATAAAAAATTAGAGTTTCATATTGAATTTTACGCTGAACCATGGCAGACTACTGAAAGTGTTGGGAAAACGTCACGTGACGATTTCCTGTGTTTTGGTTAGTTAAGTAAAGTAATATGGAAGCTGACTTAAGATATTCCTTAAGTATGACAATAAAGGGGTTCAATTCATAATGTTCTGAAAATTAAGAGAACGCTCAAACTGTTTAAGGGTTTTATTATTCTTTTCGAGGAGCCTCAAGATATAGTACCTAAAACAAATGGGTCTGAGATCATGCGTGAAGATGAAATATTGCCTAATTTTTAATGTAAAACGATGCTGAAAAGATATTTTTAAATGGTTATTGGAAATCCGAAGTTAGTACAGGTTTGGAGGTACGAAGGACTAGTTAGCGTCACTTCGAAGTAAACCAGAGAAGCAGTATAGTGAGACGTGATGGATTCGATGAATCGATAAAAGAGCGAGGTTTATCGGCGTTGTTTCGAGTAAATGAGAGGTAAAAAGTGGGTACCAAATGAGTCAGCTTTGCTAATAATCGAAGATCTGTGAAGGGTGAAGGGTTTGTGTGATTAATGCCGGCTGGTGGAAGAAGAATTTTCCTTCTATGAAGAGTTCAGAGTTGACGCGAAAAGCCGTTCTATCGCCGCTGCTATTTCTTCCCACCATTTGCAGAGCAGCTCAACGACCAGCGTTCCGTTGAATATCCTGAACGAGTGAGTGGGGAGCATAGTCATGGCGTACCCGTTCCAGGCGGACAGCGTTTAGAGAAACATGTCCCAGTTTAGCCAGTTGTTGTGAATTTAGGGTGAATTGTTGAGTAATTTCGCCTAAATCGTGACGAATTCTTCGACGTGAGTGTAGTTTTAAAGACGATCACGATGGCCGATTCGAGGTTGGCCAATTTCAGTTCGTGCTGTAGACTGTGTTTGTCCGACACTATGGACAATCTAAAGCCGATTTTTGATGATAATGTAGACGATCGGGAATTGCAACAGAAGATTTCGGCTTCGTTAGGTGTTGAGGTGAGTTGATTTGGCCTTGTTTCGTCTAGGAATTCGCGAATAATTGACTAATCGTCAAAGAAACGAATGGAAGGTGGGTGGGGGACGTAAGGCGTTTCTTTCGTAAGGAACACACAGATTTTAGACCTTACGGTTCTCAACCCAGATTGTAGCTCTCGTATTATCTCGAACATGGAGGAGACCTCCGTTATCACCCTTCACACATCAAGGCAACGCCGAGAACAGTCGTACTAATGCGTATTCATATTCCTTCCATCGAAAAAACTCGAATTACGTCCATTAAATTTCCAAAACCTCTCCTCGTCGTAACCGAGACGCTTTTTACCTCCATGTTCCTTCTTCACAAGGCCACATCATCGTGCTTGTAGCACTGCGTTATACCATCAACAAATCTAAGATTGAAAATTCGCCAACTAAACTTATTGCATTTGCTGATTACTCTGTCTTGATAACATCGTTCAAGTTGACCCAAGAGAGATTAAAACCGGTTTTAACGTTGCATTAGTGATAAGACATGGTTAGTTAATCTGCTAGTTTACCTGAAGAGCTCCTCCTTAAGAAGGGGATTTACCAACAGACTGTTTCAAGTGACCGCGTATAGCCAAAAGGTTCTTTTGTTGTTAAAACTCTTGTTTCTCCGAAAAATAAGTTTGATGATGTATCGAGATTGATGAACAAGAAAAGTTTGGATTCAAGGAAGTGCCTAATGTGCAAATAAAGTTGTAACTAAAATCCACCTTTTGTATGTACAAGGCATCTGTTATGAGAACATTTTCCTTGTAATTAATTTTCTGTAACAATATATTTTGAAACTTAATTATTCCAAAATTGTTACAGTAAAGTTGGTGGTAGAAACTGAAATCATATGTTACTTGAACTAGATATAGGAGAAGGTCAGGACCGGACTTGGAATTTTTTTATGGTCGTAGGTTGACTAATATTTGCAGTAGCTGATTCAGAGTTACAGATTAACGTAGAACAAAGACATTGTAAGATTTGATATCTCTTCCGATACCGTTCAATGTTTTCAACGCGTTTAATTCATTGGTTTTGGCAGCATTTGAATTTTCCTTTCCAAAAATATAACAGATGACAATATCATCAGCCAAGCTACTTGTAATGTGTTTAAATGCATATAAATTCACAAAAAACTGAACTTTCAGGTGCAGATTGAAAAATTTAAATTTGCATTATTTTGTTCCTTACGTTAGGAGTGGTGTTATGATGCAACAAATAAAATATGTTGTATGGCTTCTATTCAGAATAGTAATACCAAAAATAGGTTGTATTTATAAAAATTAATTAATCTATTGATATTCCAGAGAACTGCGCTGTTGCCATATAATAGGTATTTGTCATCTAAAATGTTCTATTTACAACATTGGAAAGTATTGATATATAATGGAGAAAACTCTCGTTTTGATTAAGAATAGGATGTAAAAGATGTAAATTAATAGTAAATAACTAACTTATAATCAGAGTCAAAAAATCATCTATGAAAAATTGTGTTCCATTATTACAATATTCTAGGAATGTTGGTATCATTTCCCTATTTGTGGTTTTCATGCAACAGACACTGGCAGATAATAAGAGTGTAATTTTTGTAAACATATTGCTTTTTCATATATAATTTCAACTTATTCCATGTTAAAAGTGTATGGTAAAGTTACTAACAAGAAATAATGTTTTAAACTGAGTACAAACGTCATATTTTTACTTTTTATAACTACAGTTCATTTTGGCTTCACCAATTTACTATTTCCAAAAATTAAGATTCTTATTATCAAACAATTCAGGCTTAATTTTGATCACCGATGTAGTTGAATCACTTTTTCAAGTGTGTTTTTATTTTCATTTATAATTCGTTTCCGTTTGATTGAACTGTTAAACTGTTACTTTCATCAGTAATGCAGTAATTATTATTAAATATTGGTCATTATAGTTGCTATTATTTCCTATAATATTTCTAATGATAGATTATACGTTATAAAAGTAATCAGTAATAATTGCTTTAAAAAAGAACCTCTACAATCTTTAGAAACCGAATTTAATTAAAAAGTGGTAAATACCGTATTTTGACAATATATTTGTGATAAGTGGTGATATTGATTTATGCTTAAGATTGTTGAATTGGATGTTAAAAAAAGTTATTATTGCAATAGATTTATTATGTAATTGTGATGATGGCTTTCAGGCTTTTCATAAATTTACATTTTTGTCATTTATTTTTTTAATGAAAGGCAACATTAAAAAGTATTGTTCATAATATAACGAGTGCCATGGACATTATTGATAATGTGTTTTGGGTTTTGTGATGATAACGAGTCGTCATGAAAAACAAAAATTACTACAAATAATATCAGTGAGTTGTACTTCAGTGACAATTTCACGAAAACAAAGAGAATTGTCACGTTGACAAAATCTATCAAAGTTTTAATAACTGATAATAGCAGATTATGATGTTGCTTCTGAAATATTATTCTGATTTATAAATTTTGCTACAATAAAGATCAATTTAAAGCAGAACAAATCAATAGATACAGATCGAGGTTATGGATATAAGAAACGTAAAAATTTATGTTTAACTGTTGCTACATGTTGTAAATTAATATTACAACTGTTCTAAACAATAAGAAAATTCTTAATCCAATTCTGGAGTTTCTTAGAAGTATAACTAAGCAGAAATAACCATTGTTTGTCTTTTGCTCCTTTCAAATTTTGTAGTACTATCAGCCTAATTGACTTAAGCTTTATCTTCGGCTTTATCTAATTTTTCCCCTACAGAAAGTTAAATACACCCCTAATTATACCTATTTTTCAGTTTTTACCACAAAAGACCAGAAGGATGGTTCCTTCATGCTGGAAGCTTAAGTTTGATATTTTTTTCGGTAGTACTGTATCTACCGGAAACTCTGGTTGCATATAAAGCAGGACAACGTATTTATGTGATTGCATAAATATTTGTTGATGATAATGTGGATGCCGTAACGTTATTGAAGTTAATTTAGTATTCTCAGTTAACAAATTTTTATATTAAAAAATGTTCATTCGGTGATATCTTTTCCTTTATTAGTGATCGTTACAATCGAGATTTATAAAAATCTTACTCTGTAAAACTAAGTATTGCGAATTTTTTAATAGGGAGGAAGTTCATATAACGTGGCCAAAAAACTAATTATTGAATTAACATACGTTTATGTTTAATAGCTTTGGAATGCTTCTTTTTGAGAATATGAACTTCTTAAATTTTCGTTCAATTGAAAGGAAATTTAAGGTATTTCCTGAAAAATCAATAATGGCAATAATATGTAATACTGATAAATTCAAATAGAAATTTGGTTAAGAAATGTATTACAAATAAAATTTTCATGTTTACTTTATCTTTTTAACAGTATCGTTATAGTGTTAACGGTTTAGCAAGTTCTGCAATAATAGTTGGAATAATTATTAGTTTTGAATTAATAAAAAAATGTTCACTATTTTATTCGGCTCATCATTTAAAGATGTAGCCTGTTATAAAACAAGTATAGATATTATTAAAAAATATTTTTCTAAATATAATAAATCCCAAGTGACGAAAATGGAATTTCTTATACCGACAGTCGATGTTGAGTTTATTAAATCTTCCATGTGAAAATTGTGTAGTTATTTGAGGTTTTGAGTGTCATTTATTTGAAAAAAGAACATTTACTTTCTGAATGAAAACAGGATAATAACTGAGTATTTGTTATATTAGTATACAAAATTGTTTTTATTATTTTTCGTAGCAATTTGAAGCTTGATTTAAATTGTGTATAGAATTACATACTTAAGATTTTTTTTCTTAATTGTTTTATTGTTAGTTTGATTAGTTTATTTTTTAATGTTTTGTAAGTGTCTGTTTATTTATATCGAAAAGAATACTTCGAAGCAGTATATTTTGCTTGCTTGGGGCATCATTATTTTTAGAACCAAGATTGAGACACACACACTCTTGTCACAATGAAGTTTTGCAACAACAAATGTGTAATCAAAATTCTCGTAGGAATTTCTTTCTCGCGTATTGTTTTCGAATTTTAGGATGATGCTCCGAAAAGGGTCGACTATAAATTTTACAAATCTTCAGTAACTTATGGAAATTTTTATTGATTTTAACTTATTATTTATTATCCCTTGATAACTTATTCAGTTGCTGTTCACAGAACTTGTATTAAAAGCGATGTACATGCATTTGAGCCCTGAAAGAATCAATAAGACTCCTCTGTCTTTTAAATACCACCCACCGGTTTTCATTGTTCGATTGTAAACGCATTTAATATTCGATTACTGTTTTAATGATAACAATTCCTTCTATAAAAGTTTGGAATTCTATTTGCGAAAGTATAGGTTTTAGGATTTTTTGCTCAAAGTAACTTCACTAAATTTTCTCGTAATTTTTAAACTGTACATGTACTGTATTAAACATTTTTAATTAATATCCTATAACGTGCTTATTTAGTTAATTTTGGATCGACATCTTCACATTGTTTGATGCATTTTTAATGCTAATGGAAATTCAATAAAACTGTACTTTTACACAAAACTTTTCGTAACATTTCTACTTTACCCAACAATGTGAATATCACTGTAAATAGAGTGACGATAATTTGTTTAAATGTATGGAGTTATCTTCATAAAATTGTGTGGAGCTGATAAAATAATCCTGTTTAAAAATTGTCGGCTTATTTATTTAAAAGAAGAATTCAACTTTTAAATTACTGGGTTATAAGCAGTTTGGGAAAAACTTAAAATTGGTATGGGATGGAGATCTTAAAACTATCTGTTTAGCTTCAGTACCATGAATTAACAAAATGTAATTTCTGTCTCGTCGCAGATAATGGCCGATGATAAACTTTCGACTATGGTTTGTCACCAGTGCATTGAAAAAATTAATAACTGGCAGTCCTTCAAACATAGTTGTTCCGAAAACCAGACCAAACTGGAACAGTGGATGAACATGTCTAATTCTGATTTATCAGATATGGTAAATTAAAGCATTTTTATTTAGAATTTTCTTCCTATTTGTGATTTTCTGTAGAATATCCAGATCAAAGAAGAACCAGTTGATCATGAAGTACTGTCACCAGAGGTCATAATTAATGGCGAAGGTTCAATGAAAAATGAACCGATGGAAGAAGAGTACAGTGATTTGCCACCTCCTCTAACGCCACAAGGTCCAGAAGATGGGGATGTGGAAATTGTAGTTCACTCTCCATCGTCCCAGCTTAATAATAATGGTGAGTTGTATGAATTTGGGATAATTGATGGAGGAATTACTCTTTCTTGTGTAGATGATGAAGATAATCCCCGGAAATGTGGTTTTTGTGGAAAAGTATTTAGTTCTGCGGGAAATCGCAAGAAACATCAAAGAGTCATACATGGGATAAAAAGTTATGGTTCCACTACCGAATCTGATGTTGGTGAGTTTTTTATTTAAATATAATCTACCTTAAAAGAAGTAGTAAACTCATTTTAATAGTTACCTTGAATCTACACGTGCCAAATCATTCATTTATTTATACTTTTGCACATATTCCAATATGAATATTTAAAAGAGCTAATATATATTGTTGTTGTGTTAATCGTTTGAGTCACAGCAATTCTTGGTTTTTAACGTAAACACGAATAGATACACGCTTCCGTGTGACGAATTTAGTATGTGGCAATGTCTTCCACAGGTTCGCTCAGTCAAGACGAAAGGTCACAGAGTTCCATTGACTCTCAATCTCAACAGAGTCAGAACGAGTCAACATCAGAATCCAAAGAGCCAACTACTGAAGAAAAGAAGATTTTATTTGCCGCCGGTTTAAAATTGTTGCAACGAAACTCAACCCCACCAATATCTTCTGAAAATTTATCCAGAATTGAAAATAGTTATATCGACAAATGTAAAGCTATGGTGAATATGCATAGTTCACTTAAATGTGCCTGTCATAATGTTACACATCCAAATTTAAAAGGTTTATTATCTCATCTCCGTTCGTTGCGCATTTGGTTTCCTGTGTTTACTTGTTATCATTGTATGATCACGTTCACGGACAGGTCTACAAGTACAAAACATTACTTGAGATGCCCCAAGTCTAGTTTGGAAACTCTTATTAAACTGTCGAATCTAAAGAAACGGAGCGAAGTTAAAACTCGACTCTATCAAAACTATAAATGCACTCAATGCCGTTTCATGTATACTTTCCATGAAGATTTTTGTATACATGTTGATGAAGATCACAGTCAAATTGATTTACCTTACACATGTTCTTGTGGGAGAGTATTCACTACTTTGGAGGATTACAAAGATCATGCATACATTAGTTGCTTGGTCGAATTTTACTGCGACATTTGTTTTGTCACTGTTAAAACTTTGGATGCTTTCCAAAAACACGCCGCTGAAGTACATGATAATTCAGAAGGTTTTATCCTTCTTCAAGACGACAATTACAAGCAAAGAAAACCTGTATCACCAGCAGTTACCCGTACTAGACTTAGTGTGAAACGTGAACACGCTGATGAAAGCAACATTATAAGTGGTAAAAGAAGGAGTTCATATAAACCATCAATTATAGAACCAGAAGATGAAGAAGGAAATGGCAAAGTTATCAATCCGATGTTCATGCAGAAACTTCCGGGGACGACTTGCCCAGTTTGTTCAAAAGAATATTCATCAAATAACAACATGTGGCGACATTACAAAACACATTTTGAAGAAGGTAATCGTAAAGAAAACGAATCCTTCGATGATTCTCTGTATTGTTGCCCAGATTGTGGAGGTATGTTTAGTACGTCCGAATGGGAAAAACATAAAGGGATGCATAAAAAAAAGAATTGCAACGAATGTGGAAAAGTTTTCCAGTTCCAATCAGAATTGGATCAACATAGAAGTGTGCACTTGAATCTCAAATTGTACAGAGATTCGAAAACACAGTCTTATAAAAGTACAATGGTTAGTCCAAATAGTGAAAGCAACATCGTTTTGATGTGTGAAATTTGTGATAGAATGTTTACATCGAAAGACCAGCTCAAAGAACATAAAGTGACACACGAAAAAATGCCAGTTTTGGAATCGGCTGAAGTCGGTGTGGTCGAGGAAGATAATAAATCGAAGAAATTTGCTTGTAAACTGTGCAACAAGCAATACTCTGGTTATGGAGGTTTATGGGATCACAATAGGAAAAAGCATCCAGATAATAAATCTCCTCACAGCGCAGATTTTCCAAAGCAATGTAAATATTGCGATAAAGTTTTCTTTACTGGTGGTTCTTACTTTATGCACAAACAAATGCATGAGAGGAACAATCAAATCCCCTTAAAGAAACAAGCAGAGGTTTCTCAAAACAAACCTCAATCTACAGAAGAAGAAGCCAACGAAGACGATACTGAGTCTTATCATACTTGCAAACGTTGCTTTAAAGTCTTTTCGAACAGATACAATCTCAAAACTCACATGAAATGCCATGGAATTGTTTATAATATGAGTCCAACGACCAAGAGTACCAAAAAGGGTTCAAAGAAAGTCTGGTGTGATATTTGTCACTGTGCTTTTGAAAATTTAGCAAGTCTTGAAAAACATAAAGCCGAAGGTCATGCCGAAACTGACGAAGGAATGCCGACGTTATCAGATGAACAGAGCGAGGGTGATCTTAAAGCACCTTTCGTTTTTACCTGTGATGTTTGCGTACAAACTTTCACCACTAAGATGGCTTTAAAGAAACATAAAGAGAGACATGCGCGCGAAGTGAGACCTATAATTAAAAATAAACAGACTTTAGTCTATTGCAAGTACTGCAAAATTTCTTTTGCAAATACCCAGATATTATCCAATCATATGAAAGAGGAACATTTGGAACAATATAAAGCTAGAGGTAAAGAGAGGAGTAAACAGTTCATCTGTAAGATTTGTGGGAAAACTTTCACTTCAATGTCAGCATTATACGCTCACCAAGGTTGGCACAAACGTGGTAAATTCGAGGCCCCAGTCAGAACAGAACAACCCTTACTTAAAGTAGTTAAGGAGGAACCAAAAGCAAAGGTAGAAGCTGCACAGTTTCAGTGTTCCACCTGCAATGCCGTTTTACCAAATGATACAGCTTTGCAAATTCATATTCTCGAAAAACACAGAAATGTCAATGCTACTGTTTTACCAGCACGTTGTACAATGTGTAATTTAGATTTCAGTTCACAAGATGAGTATGAACAACATAAAAGGTTTCATGCCATGGTTGATAAACAACCTAAAAAGACTTTCCCATGCAACTATTGTCCAGCTGCTTTTGGTAAAGTTGAGATGTTAAAAACCCATCTCAGACAATTTCATCGAGAACAAACTCAACAAGAGTATAAATGCCCACAATGTGATCGTGTTTTTGAAAAACACAGTTCTCTTAGTATTCATCTGAAAGTTCATGAAAAACAAAGATTGACAACTGGGGCTAAACCGTTGTATTCATGCTCAATTTGCAATAAGGGATTTGATCTGCCGAAGGATCTGAGAACTCATACAATACAAGCACATCCTTTCTGACGTATCTTGTATAAGTAATTTTTACCCTGTTTTCTCTTTATCATGTTAACACTGTTGGTAGTATACTTAATAATATCTTTATTTACGTTCTTTAATGTTTACAAAATTGTTGTAGGTATTAAACCTCTTCATTGTTTGTGCCTAAGAATTGAAACTGTACATACTATAGACATAAGACATATTATGTATTACTTTTTTACAATAAAATGTATCTGTTTATTACGTCGGACCACTACTACCTACTTATAGCATAACTCCACTTCAATTAAAACTAAGAACTCTTAACAATTCGACTTAAAAGATTACATTCATTCATTTTTGTTTTGTGTATTAATCCTTGATACATGAAAGCGAAGTAAAGAATACAACATTCAAAAGAAAAATGCATTATACACCTATTTATGACTGAATATATTACATTAATAAAAGGTTTCCTGTAGATTAATAAATATAAAATTCATTATTACAAAGAAAAAAATACTCTTTAGTAAAATACGTGTTTCTACGTTTCTTTTTTTATCTCTATAGAATGAGGATTAAACTTATCTAATAAGTAAATGATTTTATCTGTTTTAGTATAGTTAAAATTGAAACAGTTAAGTGTATGCAACCCAAAATACGCGGTATTATGTGTTGTATAATCTCCCAAAATTAAAAAATTCTGTTTTTAACAAAGCATTTATTGCTGCAAAAGTAGACACAATACCTTCGATTTTTGCAATAGTTTTTTACAAAGTGTTAAAAAAAGTGATGTAACAATATCTCTAACATTTAACATTATTCAAAATGATTTTACCCAAAACTTTTCATCATCCCAGGGATCACCTATTGATTGACTATTGACTATTTCCCCAACAAAACTTAAGCCAATGAAAATTCTTAAATTTTTAAAAATCATCTAATAGGCGATAATTTTGCACTAACGCAAATTATCGATAATTATTTAAATAATTTTAAATATTTCTTCTGCAATACTTTTGCTACTACATCTATTGCAGTCTTCATAACGTCTCCTTTATAATCTGTCCCATCTCGCTTTTTCATATTAAAAGCAAAATCTTTCATTATCCTGACCAATTCTTCAACTGGTGTGTCTTTATTTATAAATTATATTTTCTTCCGAAATGCTCAAACTGTTTCCACGCTGAAG
>QDEB01071478.1:4544-15759 GCA_004193795.1 Asbolus verrucosus
CAATCAAGATTCAAGAAGTTCTGGAGTTACGATAACATGTCCAACGCGTGCAAATTTTATTACTTATCCGCATTATTATAGGGAATGAACTATAAGTAAATTCCATGCAACTATTTTACCCTCATAAATTATTTTTCCAACAAGGATTTCTGAATACTGATCCTTACAAATAAAAATTCATGATATCGATAAATTTAAAATTTTCAAAATTTTAAAAATAAATAATTTTATCTTTATAAGATTTTAAAAAAACAGTTACATATTGACAGAATTTAAATTAAAATAAATAAGATACGTAATCGGTGCGTTTATACATTAAAACATGATAAAAATTTTTAAATGAGCCAATTAAAAGACTTTTAACAATATAACATCATTTTAACAAGTTTGCACGATAACATAAAAACATACAGACGTTATCTAGTAACACTGCATATAAAAAATTCACACAATACACTTATGTTACAATAAGAGGCATATTTACGTAAGAGTGACAAATATAAAAATATTTGTGATTTTATAACGTATTTATTAAAATTTACATGAAGTATCAAATAAACGATTACTTCTCCAAATTTTTCCACTTTCATTAACATCGATGTCTAAAATTTGAAATCATATATTTCTATAATAAAAATATTTTCATTTCATTTATAGTGAACATTAATGAAATTCATAATTGTAATGATTATAAGTATACATTTATTCTTAGTTCTGTTGCTTCTGTAATTGCCAATAATTAATGTTGTATTCACTACAAGCCATAATTAAAGTGTTTTTTTTTTGCTGGAATTGAAATTTACTCACCAGATTATTATACTGTCAACTTATAATAAATAACAAAAATATGATCATATCTGATGTCAGTTCTTAAAGTGGTGTAAATAGATTGCGCAACAATTGAACTGAACCCTTTAGAAAAGTATTGTAAAATTACGTCATATGATGGTAAAAGTACATAACTATTTTCAAAAAATTTTTCAATTTAACCGTCATAAGATACGTGATAAAATAACAGTTATCATAATATTATATTTGAATTAATATAAAATTTTAACTGGTTTAAGACTAGTTAATACTAGTTTAAAATAAATATATAAAATATATAACATATATTTCATATTTTTGTTTTACATTCAATGCAAATCAATTCATTGCTTTTTACAGCAACACAACACAATAAATAATATTTTAAACAGAATATATAAAAAGTAAAATATAAGTAAAAATTTGAAATAATATACGAAAATACTGCATTTGTACACAGCCAAGATTAAATTTTTTATATATAACTAAAGCACATGATGCATTTTTGGATAGTTCATTATTCTTATTTATGATTATTATTTTAACTCCAAATTAAAAAATATGCATAAGTGTGACAAATTGAATTGTATTATAGTTGCACCATCTTAACTTCTGTATTATAAAAAAATAAAAATGTATTTAACTGGACTATTTCTGTTGATTATTGGTTTATTTTCAGAGTTTGGTGAACTGACTTGAATGAGGAATGAATATGCACAAAATAATGAACAACGAACTCACATGGACTGTCCGGCAATCCATTTTCGGCCACACCATTGATTTCCACGGGTATTTTTTTACTCTGCTCTGCCATCTTCGCAATGATATCCCTTAAACAACCTTTACAACAATGGGGTGCCATTGCAACTTTCAGCTGCTGCAAAACACAAGAACAGACTTTAACGGAGTACCAGACTTGAAAGCAAGGTGTCGAATGTCCTTTACTGCGTTCGTTTAAAGTCATGCACATGTACTGTGTTAATGATAAAGGAACACATTGTGGATGATTCTTTTCAGGCTAATGCCCTTGACCTCTGAATAAATCAACATAAAATTTTGCATGCATTATAAGCTTTAAAGTGTGTAACGTTATCAAAGCGGTGTATGCGGTTGTTCTTCGGCTAGTTATGTAATTTTCATTGAATATTATAAGCTATTACCTTCGAACATTTTTGTAACGCTTTGGATTTTTACAAAAACTAACATGACACTACACTCAGCAGCAGTGGAATAAGTGTTTTTCTGGTGTTTCACAAGGAAATTATTATGTGTCATTTAGAAAAAGAAGGCACCTTACTAATTACTCCTTACATGTATAAAATCGCGAAATAAATTGCGAAAACCCACACGCCAAGTCATGACAAATTACTTGACGTTTGCAAGAAATGACGTTTCTTTTGACGCTTGACCATCGCATTATAGTGACCTTCTATACCGACTATATAAACATTTTTAAGCAAATTTAAATCACAAATCTACAACATATCATGCACTGGACATTGTGCCCCCATTCAGTTTATTATAAAATAAACGATTATCGTTCAGTAATAAAAGTTCAAACAATTTTGACAACGCCATCTATGAATCGACATTTGTTGTATTATAGATAGGCAAATAATTTGAGGTTAGATCAAAATCGTCATTTTTGACATACACGAGGGGCCCCCATGTTGAATATTCCTGACGATAAGTTGCCCAAAGAGTGGAAAGATGAAGCCAGACTCGACTCATTGTTTTCCCCTTTCCGTAGCCGCACAGTGAATCCAAAAGATTGGGACACAAAAATTTGCTCATGGAAACAACTAATTTACCTCTACTGCATCAACAGTGGTGTTTACAGTTTCTCTTTGGGGTCATTGAATAAGTTGTTTGTCCGAAATGGGAGACCTCCAAGTTGTTTAAGTGTTGTTGTTGAAGAATTGGTGAAAAATGGTGATGTACAGCATCTTGAGGTATTCCTGAAAAGATGTCCACAGACATGGAGTGGATGGGCAACAGATTTGTTAATTAAGAAACCAATATCGTGGTCGTTTAACACAATAAAACGATCATTGTTCACTTCGAATGTAAACCCAGAAAATATTTATGTACATCTTGAAGTGATTCGAGAGGAATCTCAAAAATTATTAGCAGCTGTACCTGAAAAACAAAGAAATAAATTAATCAGTTTGTCAGAGTTTTTAACACTAACGGGTAAAGATCCGAGTCATGCTGAAGATGTTAAATTATTATTGCATTGTCTATTTATTGAACAAAAAGTTGATGTAACAAATTTAAAGACGTGTGGTAATGAGTCAGAATCATTTTTAATCAAAGTTGGTCACAATAAAGTGACTCCAATTTCTGAAGTTGATGTAGGAGTGTATGTCTTAGAACAGAATGAGAAATTATTCACAAAAGATGTAGAAGAGTTGGAAGATGAAATAACGTTATGTTTGAAGCAAGTAAAATCACATTTGTTAAAAGGTCATAGGCAGTTGGTGAGTGTACAGTTAAGACTTTGCAATTTTCTTAACAATTCGAATTTTTAGGCTAAAACATGCCTGAAGAAGAAGCATGAAATTGAAAAAAGATTAACAAGGAAAATCAATGCTTTACATAATATCCAAGTTTTGCTAGAAAGAATAAGAGATGTTCATACGGACGCTGATGTTTGGCAATCATATAAACACGCTCTTTCTGCTTTCAATACCACATTCAAAGAAACAGGATTAACAGAGGACGCTGTAGAAGATACAATGCTGAAATTGGCCGAAGTTAATAACATTTTTGTGTTTAAATACTTTTTTTTATGATTAAACTTTTCAGATGCTGGATATGCATGAAGAAATTCAAGGTGCTATTGCTAAACCAGTCTTGGAAGATGATGGTGATTTGGAAGAAGAACTGGCTGAATTAATGAAAACGGACGAAACAGCTGAAGCAAACAAAACTGAAAGTACTGATGATCTGGATGAACAGTTGGCAAAACTGGACCTTAATTCTTTGCCTGATATTCCCAGTTCAGATGTATCTTTAAAAGAAATGTCTATAAGTTAATAATTGTGCCTTAAATTTTTTAGAATAAACCAACTTTTACTTTGTTAATTTATTGACTATATAAATTATACAAACAAAACGTAAATAAAGTACACTTATTTAGTTGCAGGCCAGTGACCTTATTAAGGATCTTCTGTAAGTGGTACTGTCAGCCTAATTTGAACTTGGTCAAAATAAAATGAATTAAAACAGCTGGACAAACTACAAAAGATCCTTAAACCAGTTTTAAAAAAGTACAATAAATGGGTATTATGTAAAAAAAAATTTCGGATCTTCATTTATAAAAATGTGCATTTGGGGTTTGTTAAGAGCACAACAAAAGTTACCAAACCTCAAACATACACTTTTTAGCGTTAAACTGTAATGTAACCATAATTGAAACTTATAATGAATGTACTTGAATTGTTCACAAGCTTTCATAGAAGTAGTTGCCTTTGAATTACTTTCACAGGAATGTTGAATCGTTTTATTTAAATTTACAGCAACTGAGGTAAAGGTTAGAAGGAACTGTAAAAAGGAACAAGCTCAGCTATTTAAAATGAAAAAATCTTATATTTAAATATTTAAACAATTCCATTTAATATATTTTGATAAAATAAAAAATATTAAAAATTTAAGAAGATACACAGATCATGCAAACATACAAGAATATGTCTCAGAAAAACAGAATCAGCATGATTATGAAACATTTTCACTTTGCGATTATCCAAATTAGACCTTTGGTGGTTACTGTTTAATCATTTTAATAAATAATAACATAAATAAATTACTGCATTCAATTTTCGATATGCCTTCAAATCCAATTTTACTGCTCATTAAACAGTAAACACAAAGAATAATTTTCAGTTGAAAAAATCAAAAACTGCATTTCCACAAGTTCCTACCTTGATCAAAAATTTACATAAATTAACAATAATCAACATTTTAAAATAATAAAAAAAGTATTTTTTTTACTAAAATGGTATGTATATGCAAAATTATTTATATCAATTCTTAACAACACATTGTTTTAATATGAGCAAAATACAGCCACTGCACTTTATGTTAACGGCACCACTCCTACAAAATGCTGTCAATATAGTCCTTACAAGATATTAATAATCGTCTAGATCGAAATCCTCTCCATTTTCTAGGTCTTCTAACTGCAGACTCTGGAAATCCACTTTGTATCTTAACAAACCTGGAACAGAAAAAATATTTTAATGCCAAAACGATTAGGCAGCAACGTCTTTTACAGACACACTCACACACTAAAGTCTGACAAAATAATAGTGTAAGCAAAAAAAAAAACTGATGACATAATAACTTCATTATACCAAAAATAGAAGCAACACTTAATTATTTTGTGGTAAAGTGAAGATTATTATCAAAAAATAAAATAAGTCATTTGTTACAATTGTCAACTAAAAAATTGAAACATTGATTGACAATGCAAAAGAAATGTTTAACATAATCAGTTTTCTGTAAAATTTAGTATCTCATTAGAACTCCATGATCGTCTTAAAAATTAACACAATTGCTCACAAATTCTCCCATTACAGAAATTTGTAAAAAATTCTTCATAATAAAAGTGAAAACCGTAAAAAATAGCAATACTTTGTTACAACAATCGACTGTTGTTTTCTTTTTTTTTTCTACACATCTGAAATGCTCGAGTAAATAATACCAAGTGATCGAAAAAACACTACAACAATTCATTTTCAGTTCCACTTTTTTTTTTTATGTTATCAAAATAAATTCGTTTTAGATCAAGTTGACGTCCAAATATCAAATGGATCAAATTCACCTCTAAGCGATCTAATTATTAGAAACTAGTTTATAAATTGTAAACAAATTTAACTTCTTCTTCATCTTTATCTGATATGTTTATGGTGGCATACTGTCATTGTCTATTCTCTAATATCTGGGGTATATTAGTTTGAAAGGGGTCATATTTTAATTAATTAATGGTTACACTGTGGTAACACGATTACCTATGTGCAGTCTCACCACTAAAAATAATTAAAAATCAATAGGTCAAGGAACACTTGGATTGTGTTTTATAAAATATGTGGAATTAAATAATTTTGTAATTTTAACTTGTTCACTAAAGCTTAAAATTACGTATCTACCTTATAACCTTACTGTGCATATCTGGAATTTTGTTATTGTGCTAAAATAGTGAAAGTAACATATATAATGCATGAATTTATCAAACTTGCTAATGGCATTTGATGTTCTTTATTTACCTTGTGGTCAGAATGTTATATTAAAAATGTTGTGTTAAAAGTTTTATTTCTTTTCTTCTCTTCCAAACATGTTTATTTCTTTTTCCATTTTCGGTCCTTACTATTTCTGTTTCTTTTCCTGCTTCTACACGTATGTTACAAATTTAATAAATGTACACTATAGTCGCTGACATGGAGGAAGTGATCAAATAAACTTCCTAATATTTCAACACTCTCATCGGCCAATGAGCATCGAGACTTGGGCTGTTTATTTATTGCTTTACTGCCTCTACAAATCAGCTTCTACAGCCACTGGTAATAAATACTAACAGCACACACAAAGTTTTGCAATTCTTTCCGATTTCTTTCTTTTACAAAGCGGTGAAAATGAAA
Organism: Asbolus verrucosus; assembly: GCA_004193795.1. Taxonomy (NCBI): domain Eukaryota; kingdom Metazoa; phylum Arthropoda; class Insecta; order Coleoptera; family Tenebrionidae; genus Asbolus; species Asbolus verrucosus. The sequence continues at coordinate 10,991 of QDEB01071478.1, forward strand.
AAATTATAAAACTCATTGGATTTTATTATTTATTAATATCAACTCTATAGCATCATCTTATTTTCTCCACTCTTAAAAAAACATTACTTCACTGTATTCGCTTTCATGAATGTTGGCTTTACACAAATTTCTTTCTTGAAACAATGAAAGTAAAACAAGATTTTTTTCTCTTTCAGATTACCAATATACAGGGTTCTATTAATCAATTGATTAAACCGATTTTTTTTCATTATCTATTTACGTAAATTATAAAATTTATGATCATTATTTTTGTAACTACCATTGTTATATGGTGCTATAAAAAAGTTTTCAGAGTGGTGTGCCATGAAAATGTTTTTAATGTCTTGATTGAAGCTGCAAATGTCACAAATTCAAAACTGTCACAATAAAAGCATGTTCCTAACAGAAATCAATTTATACATTTTTAAAATTTTAAATAATGCTAAAGCGTAACAAGTTATGTCACAACAACGCTTGTTTTAAGAATACTCATATTAATGAGTGTGTGAAAATCAACCTTAATTATAGATACACATCTGAATGATATAAATAAATGACAAGTTTCCAATTTTTAAATACCAATGGAATGAAGTTATTATGTCAAACACTTTCAAAATAAAATATTCTTCCAACAATTTTGGAGAATGCCTATCAACAGTAATTTTAACTTTTGTGAAGTTCAAAAAAATAATAAAACAAATACACTTAAAACGAAAATAAATAAAAAATTGCTACTGAACAGCTAGCACAACCTGTTACAAATATACCTTGATGTGGGAGCTCTGGCATATGTAAATCTTTAATAATCATCAAGATCTACATCATCCAAAGGCTCATCGGCTTGTAGAGATTGAAAGTCCACTTTGTAACGCAGAATGCCTGTCCAGGTAGCAGCGTAAAATTTTTAGATGGTTAGTGAACAGATTAAAAAACATACATTTTTATTTCTACTTAAATAACGAATAAACAATTTTTTAATGCCAAACTGATTCAAACGTAATAGAAAATATAACTACGTCTTTTCCACTGAATTTCAAAAAAACTAATTACTAAAATCAATTCCAATAATAAACACTGCATTTAGAATGGCATACTGACCTCCGATACCTCCAAACCCTCTGACAAACTGCGACCCTTCTTGAGATTTATCTGTAATAATTTCTAAAGTAGCACCGAAGTTTTTGTAGTTGTTGGCAAGCCATTCAAGAAGCGGCTGACACTCCACTAATTCCAATTCGACTCCACTCTATGGACAACAAATGCCCGTTACAAAACAAAATAAACAAGATTTTATAAATACTAACTTCTTTATCTGTAAAATGTGATTTGTCCTTTTCTTGCTCAGGCGTTAGATGTAAAATTGTGTCCGTTCCTGTTGTGTGATTTTTTAAAACATATCTTTGAATATCGAGATTTTCCCAACAGATTAATGTTTCAACAGCTCCTAATTCGAGACCTCGGAGCGTATCTTCAACACCGAAACAGTATTTCCCCGTGTCTTGGCTAATTTCGTCGAAATAACGTCCGATCAGTTTCTTCTCCTGAATAAATTTGACGTTTTGGAGCGATTCTGCTGCTAATTCGATGGCTTGATTGAAACCGTTTTCACCACCGTATGATACGTCCACTAATTTTATCACCTTCGCTTGTAGTCTCTGCAATGACCATTCGTATTATTTATAATTTCAATCACATTTTGGCATTACGAAATGAATTCGATTTATACCGAAATACTTACAGGATCAAACATATCAGATTGACTAAGTTCAGTCTTAAAATCGGCACTACCAGCCAGAATTAGTCCCGCGATATTCGGCTTGTCGCTAGTGATGAACAACTGCGTTGCAACTTCCGCTACTTTTCTCACGTAGTTGTGTCTTTTTTCCATTCTCAAACGGGCGAAACGTAAAGCAGACTGACCACCTCTGCCGTGTTTCTTTGGTAAATCTACAGTAAATTTGTGAAGTACCTCTCTGGTGTTGCCTTGCAATGTACCGAACAGAGCACCGTTACCATCCATTACTATAAAACCAAATTTGTTATCGTCCGCCAACAAGGCCGTTAATGCTTCTGTGTGGAACTTATTGTCGCATAAGTACAGAGAGGTATTTATTGGTTTAAACGGTTCAAAATCGATGTTTACTTTCTTTTCTTTCCCTTCATCTGTGACGATTGTTCCACAATAAATCACTAGCCCGTTCGGGGGCACTGGAAACACAATCAAAATTAAAAAAATGATAATAATAAACGTCCGCTCACATCAGTTAAATATTTTATTGGGTGATACGAATAGATTTCATATTAACTGATATTTAACTGATTTTGAAACATTACGTATGATTACCGTTTTTTAACAAAGAACGTAGGATTTAATAACAAAAGCCAAAAATCTCGACAATCAATTTATATTGACTAACCAGAATATATAGGTTTTTGGTAATTTATTTATTTGGCGAACATGTCATTAATGATTTATTATAATTATAGCTAACGTTGAGACAGTGGCTTGAGTTATATTTTCTTTTTGACCGCTGCCAATAAACCTTTTCAAGTCTTGTACGTTGTACATTGAGTCACAATGAAAAATGTCTCATTATTGAGACAGCACTGGGCACAATCTTAATACGTGTAGGTGCCCCTTAGCACATACCGCACACAAAAATATCTAAAATCTTCTCACTAATTTGTGAAGTGGGCACGTTTAATCATTAATGATGATTCTATACACATTGATGTTAAAATTTTGAAATATAATACAACGAAACGACCAACAGGCTCATTTTCGCTCAATTTACTAAATTTTATAGAACAAGCGATATTTCATTAAAAAATTGCACGTCGAACACGCTCTAATCCAATAATTGTATTAATCAATCTCATTCTTATCACATTCAGACAGACTCGATTCGCTTTGCACGTATCACCTCCAATTAACGTTATAATTTCGCTTAATCTGTATTACAACTTTTGTGTTTTGCCAATTCACTTTCGAAAATTTACGACAAAAATGTGTTGAGAAACGGCAAAAAAAACAAGAAGGTATGAAAACACAAATTCGAATAACACCCTTCACATGTTTCTCTATTTGCAGTTATTACTTATTTGTTCTGTAATTTTTTGTAATTCTCGTGCAGCAACTATGCCAGTCTTTCTCTATTCTTTACACAATAGTTTTCATACTTTGAAACTACTTTATGCATAGCATTTACTTTAATTAATATTTTCTGCATAACTTCGAGACAGTTGCATATAATTTGCAATTTAGATTTCAAAATTTTGATAATGCAACAACAAATGTTGCAGTTATGAGTTATAAAACTGAAACCAACTTGACTGTGTGGCTAACATCTAAAGAAAAAGAAGACTGTCGAATGTCATTTGGTCATCAGTTTCGTCAACATTAGTTCAGATTTACGAACAATTCCCACATAAAACTTATTGAATCTAGGAACTATTTAAATATTTTATTACTGTGAGTTGACAAATATTGTGCAATTTACAATATGGAACACTAAGTGATAACAAAATTTTTTTTGCAAATAACAACATATGAAAACAGAAATACAAGCTACCGTTAATAGTCTTTTAATTTCAAAAAGTAGTCTACAATTGTCGATCAGTTTCATTATGTTAAACGAATTTCTGTAAAATACACTTAATTCTTCAAGTGGCATACACCATAAAAAAAATGATACCCACCTATGACGCAATATATACATATGGAGCCAAATTAAATAAAATTCTCAGTAAGTTTCTAACTGAATCAAAAGTATATTAGCATCGTGCAAGCGGAAATAGGTGCATTATACTTCTATTTTGAGGAGTTAATATATTACGGTTTACCACTGTAATCGTCTTCGACTACAGTATGATGTGATAACAAAATTGAAATCTATGAAATCCACAGATTTCAGTTTTAATTATATAAATATATAGGTAAATGACACCATGTTAAAATCACATTCGTTTTATCTCAACAATGTATTTCAATGAATACACCATTTTACAAAACAAGGAGAAAATGAAGTATGAAATACAGTTAAGTTGGTACAGCTGTAAAATTGAAAATATCTGTGGAAAAATGTTGCAATCAACCAAACTTCCAATTTATTTTATTTTTTTATTATTGCTTAAACTCAGAATCAATTTTTTTTATCGTTAGCCCCAACCATTGTTTTTGTGGTAATAACTAATCTTTATTGTATAAAAACTGTTTCTAACATGAAATTCAGAATTCAAATTTTTTTATTATAATTTCAAAATGATGATCTGAAAAAACTCCAAAAAACTAAAATCGAATTATACAATGTAACATTAAACATTAAATTTTAGCGAAAATAACCGATCATAATCTTTTTTGAAAATCAAAATATATACATAAAACTGAATTTTTCAAAAATTCAGCAAAACCCATGCATTGAGCAACGTGATTTAGACCACGTCAAAGCTGTTTTATATTAAATAAAAAATTGGTGCTTGAAATTTAATTTTTAAAGAAAATTAAGTAAAGTTTCATACAAAAACAAAATTTCTTGCTCGAATTCTACGTAATTAACTGAGAAAATAAATTGTTAGCACCAACAATCTAACAACGGTTATATATAGTTTTTCCCATCATATGATCAAATAAAGATTTAATAAATTAATGTATTCCTTTATTACACCACGCTTCAAAGTCACCTTTACGAATAATGATCACAAAACTTTGCATACAAATTTTGGAAATGTAACTGTAAGATTATTGCATTCAATTATTGCACGCGGAATAC
>QDEB01071565.1:0-11561 GCA_004193795.1 Asbolus verrucosus
TTATCAAGAATTTTCAGCAGTGTTAAGAGATTAAAATTTACTTTTTAACTTCTGTTATGTTACAAAGAAGTAATTTTTTCTTTTCAAGGCAAATCATTCGTAAAATATCTTTTTGACAAGAGTGCCAACCTTTTTTTATATAATTGTTGACAATTCTTTTACGTAATCAGTTTTAAGAAAAAAATGTTAAGTGAAATAATACTTAAGGAAAACAATCATATCGTTCTCTCCAAAACTAAAATTTTTAGTTATAAAATATAGAAAACCAAAACTGGTCAGAATAAGTATTTGCATTGGATAAAATAAAATACCAAAATTTCTACAAAGTAAAATTGAGGTTGTAAAATGTACCGAAAAAAAATCGACTTGGTAATTCTAAGTAGCACATAACTAACTTTTTTGTGCTTTTATGATTGTTAATATTTTTTTCGATTTAAATTAAAAATTTGTCCTTTTGTGCAATAATTCAACCGAGTAAAATTGTTGATTAATTATTTTCACAGGAGTTTTCGATTATTTCTGTGGAAAAATATTATACTTTGTTTTTCGATTTATATTGCTCCCGTTATGATGCTCGTTTTCTTCTTGTGTCTCCTCATTATAATTAAGTAAATAGTGGCAAAAACATTTCCATACTTTTAACACATACTATGAGACATGCTACATATGAATCGATTTTTTTTGTTTTTATGTGAAATTGTATATCTAACAATATAAAAAAAGGAGACCATTTTAATCAAGAAAATTATTTATTAATGTTATCGGTAATATCATGTAACAAAAGTAATAATATTGAACTTGACCATAACGTGTATAGTTGTTTGTATTGATATTGTAATAAGTGTTTTAATATATATAATACTCGTAATTATTCAGCTAAATTTTATTTTGGTATCGATTAGAAAGTCAAATTTGACCTTCATTAATAGTTATTAGGAACGTAATACTTCTGATTACATTGCTTATTAATGTTACTTGAGTCAAATACATATTTAAGTTAATTTATTATCATTAATAAGGTCGGTATATGTCAAAAATCATCAATAACAAGTTAAAGATGAATTGTTAATGAATGACACACATGAAACTTACTCTTGGAAATAACTCTAATGTGTACATAGAATTATACTATCAGGGAAGCTCAGCCCTAATATATTTTTGGTAGGTGGTTTCATTTTTATAAGTTTATGAATTACGAAAAAAAAGTTCTTTTGGAATTTGCGGCGTTATCAAACAACAAGAAACTGCAGAAGACACTACAAATTGGACAAAATCTTTACTTCGTGTTCTCATAATCGGTTTAACTGAATAACAGGATTTCAGTTGGGCATTTTGCTAGATATTTTCAAACACATCTGCGGCTGCTACATGTTTAATTAACTTTTTGTTACGCCAAAGTGCCGACGATTGACACAGTTTTAAGTAATAATGCGGTACTCAATTCCTAACAGAAATTAATCAGGTCAGCTTGGACGAAACCTGCGTCAATACTCCGCAGGAACAGCAGGACGATGTTTGCTGGCGACGTTCAAACACCTTCCTCTGCTTACTGTCTCCACCCTGTCTCCACCCACGAGAAAAATTAACCCACTTTTCCCGATTAGTTCCCCGATTGTTTATTTATTCAAATTCAGAATTAGCACCACAAAACGACCGCCCATATCAATTTCGGCACATAAATATGCCCGATCGGCCGCGACACCAGCCGACCTCTTCGCTTCCACTTTGAGGTTATGTTGTTCCAGCAGACCGACGCACAGTCACCGGTCGCCCAGCTCGGATGCATGATCGAGCGGTCTCTCCAGGAGTTATCCTTGCCGCCGCAGTGCAGTGCCTTAAAAACGCCCGCCGTAAGGACGACAATCGCGATGCTCGTGTGTGTCAATTGCTTCTGATGTGCGCTGTGATAATTTTAGCGAGTTTATTTTTATAAGGATGCATCAGATTTTGTGTTAATTGCGTTTATGTGCCGATTTATTATCGCTTTTTCGTTGACGAGATGAAAATTTTCGGAAGAAATTGCGCTCCTAAAACACGGTATTTATTTTATTGCTGTTTATTCCTTCGGTTTCGATCACGTTATTGGTTTTTCGAAATGAACTTTATTAATCGACTAGAAAAATCCCGAAAAAAGTGGGCTCTTATCGCGCTTTCTACCACGCGACTTTAACCGTAACAGCTATTATATTATGGTTACGTCAAGAGGTTAATTTTGATTAAAACCTTGATGTTTATAACAATTTCAATGTCAACTTTTTGGTTTATGATTACCAAATTAAAGAAATTCCCTTTTTTTTTACCGCCGTAATTATCACAATCAAACCTCTAAGAAAACTTCTCAGAATAGGAATTGTTAAATTAACTAGACTGTATTATTCGCTCAGGAACTCCTTATTATTCAATTATTTTAAATATTATTCAAATTATCGTTTCTCTACTAAATAATTACGGAAATTACAGTGAGTGAGAATGGATTTTTTTTATTCTTACTTTTATTTGAAAAGTGAAGAATATTTTATAAATTAAAATTCCAAAACTCTGCTTCAGGTTACATTGTTTAATTTTTAATTAATTTGACATTTATACGTGAGTAGTGATTACAGACCGAAATATTTCCGGTTAACACGTCAGTTTTCCTAAAGCCAACATTTTCCTGTGAATTTTAAGGAAATTAAACAAAATCTCACGACTGTCATGGAAAAATTTCCATGATTTTATTGTGTGCAAATTGGTTTTCTGATTTCTGCAAGCTTTATGTTTCTCAAATTATTTTTAATATTTCTCGCGTTCTCAACAGTTCATTCTTTGATGGGCAGCCAACAATCTGAAAAAATGACTTCTTGGTGCTGCTGCGAGCACAATAAAAACCATAAGCTCATGTCTTTTTTAAAACATATGTCTAGACTTAATTCTTTTTCCTGTTGTCTTCTCAGCGACAATTTTCATTGATAACATCTTTCCCATGAACACGACAAATGTCATGTTTCATGTGTAACATCAAATTTTCATTATGCGAGTAAAGTAAATATTTTATTACAACTCTTATCGAGATGCTAGTTGAAAACACATTTATTTAACCCAGTTGAGACATCCAAACGTGTTTTAAATGAAATTCTGTCAAGAAGAAAATTCGTTATCTAACTTCTTTAAGTTATGATTTTTATCAGTACACATGCATTGGATTACGAATAAAATCGTGAATTGTGAAAGGTTTTCAGATAGTGCATGTCGACATTTTTAAAAGGGGAAACTACTGTTGTTTAAAGTAGCCATGACTCACTTATCTACCCCATAATATTAGAAGCGTAGGGTTATGATGTAATGGTCTCCAGGGTAACTATGTTGCGAACTTGAGTATGAAAGGGTTTGTGTAACTGAGATATGGGGTTGAAAAATGTAACCCAGAAGGTCATGGGGTCGTAAATTCAACTCAATTATTTTTATTCAGTGACCAAGTTGCAACGAAAACCATTCCTTTCTATTCGATATTGTTGCGCAATTTTTATTAATTTGCTGAAAATTGCAAATGGGTACGTATATCGTAGAAAGCGATGTGTTAATTCCAAATGCATATATTGCGAAAAATAATTTAAATCTTTGTAACAATAAGCAAAACCTGAGTAATTTCAGATAATTCTTAGCGATTCTTTTAACGACCAGGTTTTAGTACCAGTGAAATGTGTTAAAACAAACTTCAAACAAGCAGAGTCAATATGAATAAAATTTAAATGTACCCTTTGATTTTTACAACCTACTCGCCTTATTTAAAAGTAGTACCAAGGTTAATATAGTAGCTGGGTCGATCACCCACTTAATACCAAACTGATTGATTTATATTTTGAAATCAATGGGTTAGGTTTTTTTCTGTGGGATGTTTAGATAAATGCGTAATAAAGATAGTGGTTACAACAACAAATCTAAAACCTTTTAAAGTGGTACCGATCCCGATCCTGTATAGATCGAACGGACTCAAGAATACCGTTAAATGTTAATGCAGCCTGGAGGACAGACAACAACCTGTTTTTGCGGATATTTTCCTGCGATAGATTTCTAAATACGGCACTGTGCTTCTAGTAGCGTATAGTGCATACATAAGAGAATGCCTCGGGGTAGATCCCAGCAAAGACAATACCAACATCCGTTATGATATAAGACATGCATAATCTGCCTACGCCTATTATTACTTCTAATAATTATTAGTTGTTCGGACCATTTGCATTCGTTGTAATTTGTGGACGGCATCTAGTGCGAACATTTTTATTGGTCTAACAAGGCCGTAAGTAGGTGACTCCTATTATCGTATTCTTTTCTCGTTTGGTTTTGACGAGCAATTGTCACTTTTGTGTATTCGGTCTTGTGCACAATTTGCACCAATTAGATGCACATTTTTATGCGGAGCAGTCAAGGAAACCGTCATTTTTTATTTTTGTATTCTATTTTTAGGCATTTTATTCAGCCATGATGGTTTGTTTACATCACGGATTAGAAATAAATAGGTATAAAAACAGCCATGCATAATATCAACAAGAAGCCTTGAATTTCTCGAACAAAAATAGTGGACGATTCTTAACAATGTTACCTGAGTGAATATCTAATATACCGGATACCTACAAGGAAAAAAAGAAAGAAAAATTATTTAAAAATATTTCCAGTTTCTTATCCCCTCGCAGTCCCAATGTGAGCGGAGCATTTTTAAAAAGCTTCTTAAAAGAAGACACTATGAATAATTTCTTTCTGCTTCAAGTGTTTTCCAGTTACAAGGTCTTGGTAAAACTTTTAAATTGTAGCNNAGCACATTTACAGTTACGAATGTTTTGAATAATTCATTCATATATTATTCAGAAATACGTAGGTATTTGTTATTCTGACATATATTATTAGTGCGTATAAATATATTATCTTGCTTTTTAGTTACAAATTGTTGTTGATGTGTTAACGCCACTTTTATCTTATGTTGCTGGATATTTTCAAAAAGCCTTTTGCTACAGCGTGTTGACTTAAATCAAAATTTTACTATTGTAATTTCATTTAAAATTCAGTGCCATTGTGGTATGAATTATTAAAACAATATTTGTGATACCAAGTATGTGTATAATGTGCTATAATTATTTAAGGTCAATTTTTATTTTTTTAAGTTTTATTGCTACTGTTATAGCTAATAGGTTTCAAAATCTTTCACTTGATATGCCAGAAGCAATGTTTAATACTTACCATTTTGGATCCTATTAACGTAGACTCGGTATGTCATCTATGATAGACTCTGGAATAAGTGTTATTCATGTTCCGAAATTTTCTGATAATATCTGATAATACTTAGGTAATTGTGGCAGTCCTAACATTTTGTAAATATGTTTTTTTTTACAGCTTCTTGAAAGAGATTGGTCCTCTTTAACATTTTGATACTGGTTTGTGTTCCTCCTTTCAGTATTTGCTTGACTCCATTTTGGAGAGACATAAATATGAAAAATGTTTGTGTAGATGTTTTACGTAGAATGAACTAATTTTTTAAGATATGTAGTTTAATTAATTAAAATTAAAATTAAAATTAAAAATTCCTTTTGAGAACAGAAAATTTTCAAAATTAAATTAATGTAAGAACGACAGTTTCTTTTATTATATTTAGTATTTTAGAAAATGTTTATGGTCTCAATATATTCTAAACATGTGAAACTGTGTATAATTTTCAAAGTGAAATCATTCACCATTTTTAAATCCGTATTTCCAATGATTGTCTCTATACTGTAAAATTAAAACGGAATAGTAGGATGTAATGTATTCATTATTGTTAAGCAAGATGAACACGACTTTTTTATAACTGCTTACCTAATATAAGAATACAAAAAAAACAATTTATAAGAAAAATAACAACTTTAAAAAAGAGGTTTAGCTGATGTTAAGTTTTTTAGATATTAGATGACAATATAGTACATATTTTTATATCTACATTTCAAGGACTAGAAATTTGTATAAACAAATTTCAATAATTTTAGACTTTAAATGCTGTCGTTAGATATATTGTCAATTTCGACATAAATTGTCCGAATTTGTGAAATTTGAAATATTTCACGTGAAGCCTTTGACTGATGTAAAGAAATTAGTGTCGTGTTAAAAAATCTTTATTACTAATTCTTAATTTATGTATTGTACCTAGTCGCTGCTTATTGGATGAAACTAATAAAATGTAACATAAAATTATTTGCTGATTGTAAAGTAAAAGCTTTGAAAATGATTCAATATTGCAACAGTTACTGAAAACATGATTTCAAACTTTCTAAATTTTTGTGGGCACCGATATACATATCTGTGATAAATTTGATGATATGTACGCGGAGATTGAAAAATTTTGACGGCAATGTTAATGTTAATTTATCTTCGATTATGGTTTTAATTAGGTACTTATCGAAAACAGTCATGGAAATTCCAATTTATTTCTTTTTAATTATGAATGATTAGAATTCGATTAAATGATCAAAATTTACAATTTTTTTGATGTGGAATGTCTTGTGGATACTTGACAATGTCATATAAAACAGAAGCTCAGTTACGTCGTTCAAATTAATTGCCGGTAGTAAATAAGAATTTCAAGATCATTTTGACGTGCTCGTTAATTCGTTACATGAAGATGAACAAACTTCTGGTAACAAATTTGTTTTATGATGATGGTTTCCTGGGTTGGCACACTCGGGTTTCATGTTGTTGAGCCAAATATAGAATCGAGGTATGTTTTTCCCTGTTGTTAACAGTGGCCATCTTTAGATTTACTGAACTTCGTGCTCGTGGTCCTTCCTTATCCATTCATCAAACATGATGCCAAGTTTACCTCCTGAAGATGTGGAGATGCCCCCCGGAGATATTGTTTTCACAGCTTGGCCTTTGCTGATTTTTTTATAAAGATGAATTCCTGTTCCGGATTCCGTTAAATCTGATTATGCCACCCCATGATTACGATTTGCCTTCTCGACTTACAGATGTCATCGGTTCATTACCATACTAATGTTAAATTGCTTTAACAAGCTAGTGGTATAAACTTAGTACTGACCTCATTTAAAGGAGGCAGTATATTTATTTATAATTTTTAAATTAATTGTGCCAATGTTGTCAAATACTACTTCCGTTATTCCGTCATTATTATTTTTGGAAATCTTGACCCTTCCAAGAAATCCGTTTAATTTATATGAATGGGCGGAACAAAATTCTAGGATTTGCAGGTTTTTTCCAAGATTAATGTTTTTCAGTCTTTCACTTGTTGCAGACATTGCCACTGTAAACAAGATAGCAAAAAGATAAGTTGATTGTTTGTGGAACATGGCTTTATGTGCAATATCTAATTTACTATCTCTTACGGCTAGTTAAATAACCAACCACTATTGCTGTACCTGTACTTTGCTTTATTATAATTACCACAGTAAAATGTTTAACAGCGGTTATAAATCTTTTATTCTCTTTTTAACAAAGTCTTTTATCCTACTCTTCTTATTTCTCATTTCCTAAAGTAGTTCTTATAAATTTATTAAGAAAAAGGAAGACCACTACAATAAAGCAGTCTTTGTTCTAGACAAAATTACAAAGAATCAAAGTTATGCAGTAATGGTCAAAAATTTTACAAGACATGTGATTATTTAAATACTTAACAGACCAGTGAAAAAACTTAGCAAGTCGGAAAACAAGTTTAATTTCTTTGTATATTAAAATAAAATTAATGTTCGGAATTTAGCAAGTTGTAAAAATGATTAATTAAATTTAAATCAAGCTGCTTATATCATGTAAAAGTAAAAAGTTGTAAAAATTAGAAATGTCGTTTCGACTTTCATGTTAGATAATTTTGCATAATGGAATTTCATTTATTGCGGAAAATACGACACTAATATCAACGAACTCAAAATTACAGTGTCATTAGAATATCAAAACAGAAGAAATAAACTCCCTGAATTAAAGCAACTTGTTTAATTCTGTTAATCACCTTGTCACTATTTAAAGTTCTTGATAAGATTTTATGTTTTGGCGAAACGCCATGTTTCGTTTTGAACTGAAGAATATATAGCGTGAACTCAAAGTTGTCTAAAAATATAATTGCATTCTAAATTTATTAAAACTTATTACGAACGGTTATGGTTATATCTTGCATGTGAGAAACACGAAGCTTTCATTAGGGTCTTTAAGGTCAATTACACTTCAGGGTTAAGAAGTTAAATTTGGATTAACAAGAAATGCAAACGCGGCAAAAGTTTGACATCAAAATATCAAATATTCCTGAATGTATATACTAACCATATCATCCATCACCTTTTTACATTTGTTAACAATTATTTTGGGTTAAAAGAAAGAAACTGGACAAACAAGTAAACAGTGAAGGTTGCCGAGTCGTTTTGTAGATATTCGATTTTTTTATTTAACTTATTTCCTTCACTGCGGCAGGTAATGATTACATGATTATATTAAAGAAAATAGTTCAATTGGATCATGATGTAATTTTTGATCGCTATCAACAAGCGAATGTCGGTCCCTACTCATTTGCCATAACAATTTTGTGACACATTTAGGTATAGTTGTTTATATAATGGGAGAAGTCTGGTCCCTCCCTTTATTAAATCACACTGGAATTAACCTCGAAAACACACCCTTTTCATGCAAATTGCAAATAACCTCGGATCTCATCAAACTTGATCGAGTTGCGCTGGTTGGAACCTTTAATATAATTTTAAATTTCGTTCAGGTTCAATCTTGTTAAGATATTAAGATACCCCTCCATTATACTACGTACCCAACAGTTGATAATAACGTCCGGTTGTAATATAATTCGAACTAGGTACTGACATGGATGCTTTTCGTGATTTGTCCCTCTAGCCTCACCGCGCACGTGCTTCTTGAACATTGTACTTGCATTGGGTACACCAATTTTAGATTGAAATCCTACGCATGACATGTCGAACGGCTGTGTTATTATATTTGTAGTCTATTTAGAGAAGCAAATTATAGGCCGTCGTCGACGGCTGGCTATTCTTACAATGCACCAAGTAAAAGCGAATACTACGATCGGTTCGACGAAATTTTCCAATTTAGCCTGTGACAGTCATCTAACAAGACTGAGTTATGTTGAGAACTCGTGAATTTGAATTTTTAGTCGTGAGATTGGTATTTTATTTCCTGTCTCAGAAGAATATCTTGGTATTTACCTACTTCATCTCGAATTTTACAGTTAAATGATTTTTCATGGTCACCTTCACTCTTCCAAATAAGACATACTTGCCAACAAATAAAATGAATCGTAAGACTGGACTTTTTGTCGAAAAATACAAACCGTCATCCTCATGACATACTTTGCTATGATATTTTTAAATTAATAAAATGGTCCGCATTAAAAAACTGTGAAAAATGGGTCAACATCCTTCGAAGGATAAACTTAGTCGTTCATCATCCGAAAGGATCCATAGTAGAGAAAGATTTGGCAATTTCGGTAAAAAAGGTGAGGATTTAACGCCAATCAAGCAACATCCAACACAATCATCAAAAATTGCTTTTGTTCTTGTTCTCAACTTTCGTTATTGTTACAGGGTCGTCAAAGAAACGTGAAGTGGTTCAAGTAACTCAGGTTTTGACAGCTTCGAAATTATCGCCAAGGCCTGCTACACAAAATGCAACAGAAAGTAAGTAATGAGAAAAAATGTTAGAATAATTAACGGAAGTAGTCAAACTGATGATGAAATTTTAATTGTTGCTTTGATAGATAGTTTGTAAATATAACAAAAAATAATTACCGCTAAATTTATTTTTATCTTGTGTACACATTAAAACGAATATCTGGAAATAACCCAATTAATTCTAATCGTTTTTATCAACACAATCAATTTCGTCATCTGTGCCGACATTCCAAACTTGAATTATTTATCATCTTCTAGGTAGTTGATGGTGCTAAAACAGGTCCCCCTTTATAAAAACTCTAGACCTTAAACATACAGGTGGAAGTCACCTGCCAACACAGCTGCTATTTTGTTCCACCTAACGGAGTCTTCAGCTGTGAGCTTTTAAATAACCGACAGGAAATAACTACCTCCTAGATACTCTTGTCCTTGTCATTTACTCATTTTATTCAAAAATTATGTTGACTTAAGCACAGGTGTGATTGTTGGGTTGCCTAATAGCGAGCGTGATGTATTGTTGATTGCATATTTCATTGACAGAAATAATAAATCAGAAAGTATTAAATTTGTATTGCTATTGTTGCAATCAGTTTTATTTTATTCGCCTTCCCTTAATTTATAGTTTGTTTATTGTTTTCAGCTAAGAAAACCACACCGACCACTTCATTAAGTGAGCCCAAGCCAAAAAGGACCCCGCTAGGGTTAAAAGAGAAAAAGCAACCGGTGATTAAAGGTAAGTTTTTAAATTTTACCAATGAATGTAACAATAGATAATAATTAATGCAATAGAACAATGGTAAGAGTACAACAATAAAATAATGAGACTTAAACGTTTATAATACATAGTGAAAACGTGAGAATGTTATTCAACGAATATTATATGGAAAATAATATGTATGAAAAATGACATCAGCTCGTTTTGTTCTTTCGTTCTTCATCAAATTAAAAGTTATTGTCCAAAAAAATTCAGAAACAATGGTACAACCACTTTTACTTCATTGTTTTAATTCGTGTTAAAATTCCTGTTTTGAACTAATCCCATTGTTCGTTTTAATGCCGTTTATATAAGACATTGTGAAAAAGTTAGCGTTTTTTTGGTTGAGTGTTTGTGTTACGCAAGTCGCATTGCGACTGATAAGCTGTTTAATTGTTGCGAATGCAATGTTGTAACCGGTGTTAACAATCGTAAAGGTCGATTTAGTACTAATGCCACGCATCCTGTAGTATTTTTACTATTGTCTGAAAATGTACCTATCTTTTAAAAACTATTAAAATCGTTTGTTTCTAGTTCGGAATTTAGAAGAGAGTGGATTCTTACTCAGATTAAAAACACGATTGAGGTCGATCAATTTCTTAAAATTTAGCTCAAATTAGTTCTACGCCACTGCCTCAATTTATTAAATTGTTGATAGAGTCCGAGCGACGCCTACACAAGACGAAAGTACTCGGAGAAAGGTACTTGGACTTGGTTAATTGTTTTATGTGTAGCAAACACGAAATGCATCCGTTTTCTAGTTCTACAGACACCATTTTGTGATTTTCAGTTGCATTACTTTGTATTTTTGTTTTTTCACTTACGTCTGAAGCCAGGTTAAATAGGCTCTAAGCCAAAAAATTCAAATAGCAGCAATTGTTATTTTCATATATTTTTTTTGAGATTCTAGGAAATTACAAGGGAACTGCCGTCGTAAAATTGTTAAAATGATATTTTTTGTTTTATGTGTTATATCATTATGTGGTACATGCTAATGTTGTGACTCTTACTTTCTACGTCAACCCAACCATTATTACTCTGATCCTCTTGAATTTATTTATAATTCCGATATCCGAAAGTGGTTGACCCGTGAAATAAATATAAAAGGCGGAACATGTACTTACATGCAGGTCTGCAGGTGTATTCATTTATTTTATATATATATATAT